>JADLZK010002072.1:0-30996 GCA_015847255.1 Hyparrhenia diplandra
GGCGGCGCTGCGGCAGCTGAGCGAGACCGACCCGGCTCTCTTCCTCTCCCCGTCTGCGGACCTCGCTGCCGCCGCCGAGCGGCCTCGCAGCACATATACTCCTCGTTGGCGCCGCTCTCCCTCTCGCTCAGCCGCCGCCGCTCCCTACTCCTCCTCGCGGACCCCGCCTTCGACGCCGAGCAGTTTTGGTCCCAGATCCGAGCTGCTCGCCCGCCCGCCTCCTCCCCACCTGCGCCGCCAGCTCCGCCGTCTCGAGCAGCAAACCGCCCTCACAACAGCCTCCTGTGGAGACGCCTGCTGTCACCGAGGGTGAGCAGGAGGAGGATGGAGAAAGTAGCGAATCGGAGGAGTTGAAGAATGAAGAGGATGAGAAGGAGTTGGACGGGACAGAGGATGAGGAGGAAGGTTTGGAGGACGGACGAGGAGGAAATGGGTGACGACGATGAGGAAGAAGCGGAGCTGGATGGGAGAGGAAATAAGGTGGAGGATAAAAAAATTCCTGAAGATAGATGAGTTGACTGGAGTTCCTGGAGCAGGGTGAGGAAGAGTATGGTGGTGTGGTGCCAAGAGGAGAGAGAGAAGAAGGCGGCGAAAAACTGGATGGTTGAGGTGACAATGAGGATGAAGACGAGGATCAATTGGATGTAAGGGCTTTCTTGATCATTCTCTCTTTTTATTTTCCGAATTCCAGCAAGATTATCTTCAGTGTTTTTTTTTATAGGTTATGGAAAACAATTAAATAGAACCAGAAGTAGCGGGATGTTAGGAAGTGAAGCTAGAATTTCTGTTAGATGTGAAAGGAGAAATAACTCAGCATCTAGAGTCTAGAGATGCTTCAAGAAAATTCAGCAAGTTCTTAATGTGATTAGGCTTTTGTGGTCAATCTCTCTCTCACTCTGTCTCAGTTATATCAAATTAATCTATACTCTTTAGTTATTGTATAGAAAACAATGGTGAACAAATTGAAGTAGACAATATCTTTAGAATTGCAGCCAAAATTTCTGTTAGATGAGAAAGGAAAGTAACTCAGCAAGTCAGCATCTAGAGCTTAGAAACTCAGTATAATGATATAAGTTTTTTTTTGAGCAAGTTTCCTGCATGAAATAGTGATCTTGTTTTGGTTGTTACAATGTCCAATATTGTTAGTCAAGATATTATTCTTGTTTTTAGCTTAAATACTGATGTTATATGTAGTTAGAAGATTTTTGAGGACGATGATGAGGAGGGGGTGAAGCAGGTGTGGTGGAGATATTCGGTAAGTCTTTGATTTTAGTTTTTCAACTATGCTATTGATTGTTGCAAATCATTTTGGATTGGACACTTCTCAAAAACATTTAGCATTTTGTGTACTGAGCTTTAGCTGTATGTTTTGCACTATCATGGTATCACTTTTGTGAAGATATAAGAGGTTTAATATAGATGGTGCTGGCAAGTGGCAATCATTCAGACTGAATACTAGATAACTGACTTTTGTTGATAATATCTTAGGAAGGTGCAGAAAGAGCTAATTTATTTGTTCTTAATGCACAAACTGGACAAAGTGTGTAGCCAGTGTAGTACTTGGAATGCATCTGCAGATAGAATACCATTTAGCACTGTGATCTGAACAGCAAAGGGTTTTTCCAGGTATAAAGATTTTTTGAGAAGGGACACAACAAGCAAATTAAGAAGAGAGATGGTTCCGCAAAGAAAGTTCATTTCAAGGATGATGAAGCACATGAAGTTGAACTTGTTGACAGTGAGAAGAATGATGAAAATGTGGGTCCCACACTGTATCGACTCATTTCAGTTGGAGCATGCACATGCTAGTTTTCTCAACAGTTTCCCTTTGTACAGGATGAACAAGAACAAGGTCTCTCAACTCATGAAAAGGAGCGTCTGAAGATGCTTACTAAAATAGAGCAAATGGAGAAAGCTAATCTTGAACCCAGCACTTGGACCATGCAGGGGAGAGGTTCTACAAAAATAATGCATTTTTTATTCTACATTTATGTTTTAACTATGCACACATTTGATGATAATTTATTACATTTCAATTGTAAATATTAGTAAACTAAATTGTTATTTTAGGTTACTGCTTCTAGGAGGCCCAAAAACAGTGCCCTAGAAGTGGACCTTGATTTTGAGCATAATGTAAGACCTGCCCCTGTAATCACTGAGAAGTGACAGCCTCTCTTGAAGAAATGATAAAAAGAATCGCAGAGGTACATGTTTGATTTTTTCCCTTTCCTTTTGCTCATGTGAATGGTTTTCAACTTCGGCTTGGTAGTATAGCGCATTTGTTGCAATCAATATCATACGATCACTTTCTATGTTTCCGTTATTAATATTTAGATCTTATGGGTTCCTTACAGAGTCATTTTGATGATGTTGAGAAGCCTCTCTCTCTTGCCATCGAAAGCTCCAAAGGAGCACAAGGAACTGGTATGACAACTAAAATTCTTACATGGCTGCCATAAGATGACTGCTATTGGTATCTTATACTATTCTGATTGTTGTTCACCAGGATGAAACTAAGAGCAAGAAGGGTCTTGCTGAACTCTATGAGGTTTGCACTATCTCAATATTATTTGTTTTCTTTTTCCATACGGATTGATATTTAACATTAGTACACGAGTAAATTAATTTACTGTTGTTTTTTTATTGTTCCAGGATGATTATGCACAAAAAGCAGGTTTGCACCTGCACCTCTTTCTATTTCGGATGAACTAAAAGAAAGAGGTGAGTAATTATTTACTCCTTGCAAGAATACAAAAGGGGAAACAGCTTTATATATTATTATATTTATTTAAAAGTTGCTCTACACTTTACCTTAATTAACAATATAATACTACATTTGTGTTGATTTGTAAACAAGTGCATTTACAGAATAGTATTTTCAGTGTCTTTTACATGAATCATGGCGAAGATCTGTTATTATTTTTATATAGGTTTTAAAAAGTTCTTGTAGTCTTTTTTTTGTTTATTTTGATCACTGCAAAAAATAAGTATATAACTACTTGTATTTATAGTTTGGGATCAAAGAAAATAAGCTATTGACAATGGTATTTGGTCATGGTTTTATTTTTGCTGCGTTCTATGAAATTGCCTATCGATTATAGTTCATAGATATAGTTGGTCTATTGGACCAGTTGCATTAGATTCAAAAATAACTTGTTTGACTATCGAGAGAAGAGCTGGATTCTTCATGGTTTTTGAGGGGCACCTCCTAGGCTTCCATCGCGTGCCCCCAAGGTCCCCAAGTCTCGATTGATGACACAAGGCACCACAAGGCCCCCTTGCTATGGGCTCACGCGGTGACAGGGTGATCTTGTCGCCTAGGCATGTTACCTACCTAGGCAGTGCGTGCGCTTCCAGACATGCTCCCAGTGTCCTAGGATGCCACCACCTAAAAACCATGTGTGTTTCTTTTTTTGTCAGCTACTTTTTGGCTGTGTTTTTAATAAGTGTATATAGTTTTATTATGTACTTTGTATATAGATGTATATAGTTAAAATTTGGTACTTCACATTATTTGGGTAGAATTACCACATTGGTCTTGTTAAACTCACTATGTCTTTTTCTGTTGTGATTATATATGTACAACATGATATTTATGTTAGCTAAGTGATATGTACTAATGACTAAGTTCTTCTACCTAAAGGCAAATACTTTATTTAAGAGGATATGTTTGAATTGGATGCGCTATCACATTTCCACTTTGCTCCCAAAGCCAGTAAGGATATCTCCAAAAATTCAGTATTTGCAATCTCTTTTTGCTAAGTACTTTTCGCTGTATGAAGTGTAATATTGTCTTTTCAGGTCATTGAGGATATGTCTGTACAAACAAATGTGCCTGCTTTAGCCATGGAAGAGGTACAAAAATTGTTCACTTTTCCCTGTGATGTTGCTCTATCAGCGTGCTTTGTGTAGTGATGATCTCTGTCTTTCAGATTGCACCTGTAGCCGTTTCTGATGCGGCAATGCTTGCCCCTGAAGAGATCTTTTGAAGGAAAAGGTGATGTTAAGGAAGAGGGGGGGAACTTACACAGGCTGAGCGCAAGAGAAGAAGAGCTAACAAGAAAAGGAGATATGCAGGTAACTTTTACCTTGTCCCTCGAGAGTAAAAACGATGATGCCTTTTCCGCTCTCAATCTCATGCACTCTGGCTTTTTAGCAAGGAAGTCCAAAATCAGATAAATGCGCTTTACTTGCTCAGTTGTGTTCAAGATGGACATTCAATTTTTTTTTTTTGTTTCCTTTTCCTTGAAATGCAGCATCCATAAGGAGAGGCCAGCCAAGTTGCAGAAAAGATTCTACTCAATGCTGGGGGCAATATAAATTTCTCATTAATTTCAAATGGTACAAGAGTGATGATGCAATTTTTCCAAATTTTTGTATTGTACCCTCTACTATTAGCTTTTTACATGAACAGTAAGAGATGAGCATTTATCTCTACAGAGGCAGCAAGAAGATCGTGAGTTTTGATTTTGCTGAAGTGCAATTTTGAGAGTGCAGAAAAGACTTGTGTCTGTCGAACACTCGAACTCGATAGTCCTTAGCCCTAACGATGGATTTGGTTACAAGTTGCGATTCACTTGTATAATTTCTATTGCAAAGTGAAAGATAAAAGACGTCAAATAATCATTATATTTAAATTAATTTATTCCTAACTTGTTTATCCTTTTTTTTTTTTTTGTCAATATCCACGTTCCTTAGAAGATAGTGTATCCATGTTAATAAAAATTTATTTGGTATGTGCTATGAAGCAAGAACACAGGATAGTCTACAGAATTAAGTTACACAATAATGTGCAAAGGGTGAAAACCACTCTCTATATAGAAATGCAAGGATATATTGAAGAGTTTAGAATCCCTAGTACGTAATAGTTTGTGTTTTTGTTATTTGTTTATAAATGACATGGAAGATTGTTTCAGTTGGCAACCGTATACAAAATAAGCTTGCTTTTGAATAAGTTTGCTTTTGATTCACTGCCAGATACTCCCCAAGTCCTGCCGGATACCCACAGGACCAATGCAAACGATTTCCTTTCTTGTTCAAACAAACCGAAATGCTCGCATGGCCTGTTAACTAGGCAAGTAAAGGTTTAGGAAAAGTCTGCTTTTGGTCACTCCAACTTTTCGAAAGTTCGATTTTGGTCCCCCCTCTAAAAGGACAATAGCGGGTCCTCAACTTTTCAAAGGTGTAGATTTTAGATCCCTCGGCGGGTTTGGGCCGATGGTTTTTTATTCTGATAACTCCGGTTTTGCTACGGTGACGTGGTTTACGTTTTCTCTTTTCTTATTTTATTTATTTGAATCTTTCAAAAATCATAGTAAAATCACGAAGAAAACTCATAAAATAGAAAATCCAATTTTGTTTGGACTCCACATGAGTAGAGCTACACAATGAATATATAATATGGTATACTTTTTAGTACAAAGTTTTGCTAGAAGGTTTTTTGCCTTTTTCTTTTTTTATTTATTCGAAGCTCAATCTTTAAAAAATCATAGTAAATTACGAGGAAAAATTGTAAAATAAAAAAATTCAATTTTATTGGACTACACATGAGGCGCGCAATAACCGCGAAAAGACATAGTTACTGTGGCTCTTTAAATTGGGTTAGGTTAGCTAGGTTTGCGGTGTTGATCGGCGACGACGCGACCATTAAGCAGTGAACACGTCGATGGATCTGGCTAATAAATTAAATAGTACACCTATATATCTTTTTATTGTGTAAATATGCTCACGTGGAGTCTAGCAAAATTGGTTTTTCAATTTTATGATTTTTATAATTTATTATGATTTTTTAAATATTGAGCTGAAATAAATAAAAAAAAAAAAGGCAAAACCTTCATAGCAAAAAATTTTATATTAAAGTATACCATATTATATATTCATTCTAATTAGCTCTACTTATGGAGTCAACAAAATTAGATTTTTCTATTTTATGATTTTTACGTGATTTACTATGATTTTTGAAAGATTCATTTGAAATAAATAAGAAAAGGGAAAAAATGAAACCAGGTTCACTGTAGCAAAAAACCGGAGTTTGTGAAGGAAACCCCTGGCCCCAAACCCGCCGAGGGACTTAAAATTTGCACGGTTTTGAAAAGTTGAGGGATGGGCCATGTCGGTTTTGGAGTTGAGGGACCAAAATCGGACTTTCATGCAATTAGGGGGTAGAAAAGTGGGCTTTTTCCGAAGGTTTACCCAAGTGAGTTGACGCTTGTTGGGCGAAGCAACGGCCTGACTTCTTCTTCTTTTTGCAAGCTTAACTAGGAGTACGGAAACAAATGGGCCGCAGTCTAGAAATGGAGAAGCCTTCAGCGAATCAACTTTCCTTAAGCCCACGTATTTCTTTTCTTAAAAGAACTTAAGCCCACGGATCCAGCGGCCCAGCGTGAGAGGCGGAACTCCCTGGCCTTTTTCTCTCCATCCCAAGCTTCTGCACCCGCGCACCGCCCCTCACCGCCGGCCTTTGCTCCTCTTCCGCCGCCGCCGCTGCCGCTGCTGCAGGAGCTCCCTCGCCGGAGACCATGTACCGCGCCGCCGGTAGCCACGTCCGCTCCCTCAGGTTCGGCCCCCTATTGTCCCCTGCCTTCCCCGTTGCATGCACGTCTCGATCCACTCGGGTATGAGCGCACTAGGTTAGATCCGACCGGGTCGCCGGAGTCGGTTTGCTCATGTGGCGATGAATCAGAAGCTGGGTTCTTTAGTCCTACTTCCGGTTAGGGACACAAATGAATCGAATTTGGAGTTATAGTTTTTTTTTTTTCTTAGTTATACGAATCCCATGGGGATGGAATTCGGTAGCCAGCTTTGATTGTTGTCGATTCTCATATTTGTGTCGCAGTGTTAGATTTCACATGTCCTTTTGATTTGTGTTTCGTTGAAGCATTCTGTAAGCCTGAAGACATATTCCATTCTTGAATTGTTTTCAATTTTCAGCATCATGGTGCTTCTAGGTTTGCCAGCACGAGCGTTGTGAAGCAGTCCTCAGGTGGTCTGTTCAGCTGGCTTCTTGGTGGAAAATCAAGCCAACTCCCTCCCCTTGATGTTCCACTCCCAGGCATTGCCATTCCCACACCTCTGCCAGATTTTTGTAGAGCCATCTAAGACAAAAAGTCACTACACTTCCAAATGGCGTCAAGATTGCCTCGGAGACATCATCGGTATTGCTCTGCTCTCACATATGTTAGAGCTCTGGTTTTGTTTTGTTTTCATTGACTTCAATGTTTTCTTGTGGACTTAATTTCAGAGCCCAGCAGCATCTGTGGGTCTGTACATTGACTGTGGCTCCATTTACGAAACACCTGTTTCATCTGGAGTATCACATCTGTTGGAGAGGATGGCTTTCAAGAGCACAGTGAATCGGACTCACTTGCGGTTAGTTCGTGAGGTAGAAGCCATTGGAGGAAATGTCTCCGCATCAGCTTCCCGTGAACAAATGAGCTATACCTATGATGCATTGAAGAGCTATACACCAGAAATGGTTGAAGTTCTCATTGACAGTGTGAGGAATCCAGCATTCCTTGATTGGGAGGTCAAAGAGCAGGTACTTGATCACTGAAAGTAAATTTAAGTTCTTTTTTTATTCTTCCTTTTTATGTACTAATAATGGTGTTATTCGTTTCTACAGCTCCAGAACATAAAATCTGAAATAGCTGATGTGTCTGCTAATCCTCAAGGTCTACTTCTGGAGGCCCTTCATTCGGCTGGATATTCTGGGGCACTAGCAAAACCTTTGATGGCTTCAGAATCTGCTATAAACCGATTGGATGTCAGCATCTTGGAGGAATTTGTTGCTGTAAGATTCAGTGATTTGTTATCCTAGTTGGCTCAGTCATGAAGGCATCTCTGTGACTTTTTGCTTGCTTTGATAAATGTAGGAACATTACACTGCTCCCAGGATGGTTCTTGCAGCATCAGGAGTTGAGCATGATGCGTTGGTTTCAGTTGTAGAACCACTTCTGTCTGACCTTCCGTGCGTGAAACGTCCTGAAGAGCCGAAATCTGTGTACGTGGGAGGGGACTATCGCTGCCAAGCAGATTCTCCAGTGAGTTATTGGCATTGCGCTATTATTCTTGAGGCATTATGAACAATTTACTTCATTTGTGCTTAAAGTTGGATTCCTTGGGAACAGAGCACACACATTGCACTTGCTTTTGAGGTGCCAGGTGGCTGGAATCAAGAGAAAACTGCAATGGTTGTGACGGTGCTTCAGGTATGCCTTACAACTATTGAAATGATCTAACTATTTATGAGTACTAGAGGCCATTTGTTCTATATAAGAATTGTTGATGCTTTCTTATGTCTTTTTTTGGAACTTATTTTTATATGTTATCACATGTGCTTGATGCATATTCAACTATAATAATGCTTCAAAGATATGTTGATCAATTTGTTGTTCTGTAGATGCTCATGGGAGGAGGAGGATCCTTCTCTGCTGGCGGTCCTGGAAAGGGAATGCATTCGATTGTGTATGGCTCTTTACAAATCATTACTGTCGTAGAGTTATGCAAGCAAACTTATGTGATGTTTCCTAACATGACCTTTGATTCTATATCTACAGATCTCCGTGTCTTGACCAACTACCAACAGATTGAATCATTCTCTGCCTTCAACAGTGTCTATAACAATTCAGGTCTTTTTGGAATTTATGCAGTCACTGTAAGCTTCTCTCTTAGGGCATATAGTCTTATAAATTGTGTATGCCCTCGTGTTCAAACAGTTAATGCAGCTGGTTGATTTTGTTTTAAAATATTATCATTCAACAGAGCCCAGACTTTTCATCGAAGGCTGTGGATTTGGCAGCAGGGGAACTCCTTGAGATCGCGACTCCTGGAAAAGGTTTCCTTCTTGTCAATCATCCTGTTTCCACTCTTAATTGACCATCATTCACATTCCTTTGTCCTCCATCTTCTACCTTCTGTAGTTACACAAGAACAGCTTGATCGCTAAAGAGGCAACCAAATCTGCAGTTCTTATGAACTTGGAATCAAGGGTACACTATTCTTCTTGGTCTTGATAAAATCCTAACTGTATGACTTTGTTTCCCTGAAGAGTTCTTTACACTACATACTTTCTCTCTTATGCAGTCTATAGCATCTGAAGATATTGGAAGACAGGTTCTGACTTATGGTGAAAGGTACGAGAGTATTGTGCTTCTGCAGTCTATACTTTACATTACATAAATTAAGTCTATTTTCTGTTATACTTATGTACCGTGTCCTCACAAAAATATCAATGTAGTCATGCTAGATGATTGTCTATAATATATGGTACTTCATATATGTTTGGTTCCCCCAACAAGCACATCTAAGAAGCTGAGGGATGCTAGACGGATTTGGGTGCCTATTTTTCTTCTTAATGTAAAGCCACCTAGTTACTCAAAAGTTGGTATAATTTTTTTTTTGTCCAACCAAATCAAAGACATAGCAGTATTCATGCAGCTGTGTCCATTTTTGCCTAAGCTAATATTTCTTCAGAGTCCAGACATTTTTTTTTTTGAGAAGGAGAGTCCAGACATTGTGTAGGGCACTATTTTTATAATGTGGCATTATTCTCTTCTGCCATTAGATCCGTTGTCATCTTCAATTGATTTTATGTTTCTGAAATTTCAGGAAGCCCATTGAATATTTCCTGAAAACAGTTGAGGAGATCACTTTGAGTGACATTTTGTCAACTGCAAAGAAGATGATGTCTTCACCACTCACAATGGCATCATGGGGTGATGGTATGTTCAGTAGTTTGCGAGTTAAGTCATGGTGCCCGACAAGGTATGGTGACTAACTGAATTGCTCTTATTGCAGTTATTCATGTTCCTAGCTACGAGTCTGTCAGCCGCAAGTTTCACTTTCGAAGTGAGGATTCAGCATTGGACTTGCATGACCTGTTCCAACAACTGAAGGTGAAGCCTGCAACGGCCCCTCAGCTGGAATAGTTACTCACAGAATAAAAATCATGTGGTTTCTAGTGCTCCTTCCCTGCGTGTATACGCTAAAAATATTTTTGGTAAGAATCATCGAGCCCCTTAGCAACTCTTTTTCGAAAGTATCGCGGCAGCTTAGATTTAATGTGGATAAATGAGCTTTCTGGATGAGCTCGTGCAGAGATATTTTCCTTACATATTTTGCAGTTTAGACCAGAAAGACACGTGTATCATTTTGCCTGTGTTGTGTTGGATGGAGATCATTGGAATTTTGCAATGATCAATCTTTGGATGCATGGCGTGTTTTTTTTTTTTTTTTTTTTTGGTGCAATTTTTGGCTGTTACACACTGTATTGCTGCGATAAGATTAGCTATTCTGTGTGTGAGAATCAATGGCTGTTCCAGCTAAATGAAGTCGTTAGAGCCTAGGTTTTATTAATTGTGTAATTTTAACTTCCTATACAGCATCCCATTCAAAGCCGGTGGGATGTTGAGCTTGAGCATAAGAGATGGGTGCGAACAGAAGAAAGACAGTGGCGTTACATAAATATTGAAATGCTAGTCCATTTTTGTGTAGTATTCCAGGGAACAGAGCCTCATCTTGCAGCAGGTCCTGAGCCCATTCTTGACGGTGGCACCCTGCCATAGTTTGGCTCCATCTCAAATGAGGTGCTGACCAGGCTGCCGTCGATGGACTGGCCGCCGGCGCCAGCAGCGTAAGCATTGTAGTAGGCGGAGTCGTGGTTGCCTCTGCTGCTGCTGGTGGCGGTATAGAAGCGACTGCTCGTGTCGCTGCCGCCGGCGTGGCTCTTCTCCAGCTCGGGCACTCTTGAAGCTCGGCCACCACGTCGGTCATGGTTGGCCTGTCGGCCGACGCCTGTGCCGTGCACTTGAGCGCGACGTCCGCGACCTTCCACACGCTGTTGATGTCATGATCGCCACGCATGCGAGGGTCAACCAGGGCCTCGATGTTGCCCTGGGCCAGTCGTTGCCGTGCCCACTGGACGACGCTGGTGTTGCCTGGCCTCCCGGCGACCAGCTCTAGCAGCACCATACCAAAGCTATATACATCACTCTTTGATGTCGGTTTACCTGTTTGGAGGTACCTATATGTTGTGTTTATGAATGAGTTTGCCCAAACACAAAATAGGAACAAAATGATGGAAGTAGAGAGTTTGTTGAAGGACGACATTGGATTGACATACTCTGGATCCAAATACCCGGGAGTACCGGCGATGGTAGCAGTGGTTACTTGAGTGTCATCGTGATTGAAAGCCTTGGACAAGCCAAAATCAGCAACCTTGGCCTCCAGTTTTGCATTCAGTAAGATGTTGGCCAATTTCACGTCTCTGTGAATCAGAGGCGGGCTGCAACCCTTGTGTAGATATTCCAACCCTGGACGTCAACTTAATCATCAAGCCTCTAACAAAACTAAACCTCTGATAGATTGACAAGCACATTCATGAGCTGTTTGAACATTTGGTTTAAGCAATGGAATGGTGCAATAGTCCACCATTATGCACTTTATACTGAAATCTACTCCACACGAACAGAAAGAATACTGCCACCACCACCAGAATCATGATATCGTCCTATTGTGAATGACTTCATCAGCAGTAGATTACAATGGTTCTTTAAAACCAAATGCACCGTATGTATAACTTCATATATGTGGGTTCAATCTCCAGCTTGAAGAATGGATTCATTCTCTGTTGTAATTAAACCTTAGCTCTAGGTTTATTTTCTTTGTTTCTTTCTTTCTTCCCTAGTTTGTTTCTTTGTTTTCTGTAACTTTGTGTTCTTAATTTTCAATAAAATTTGCTCTGTATAGGGGCTTTGGCCCTCCAGTTTCCTAAGAAAAATATGTATACGTGGGTACCTTGTGCTGATTCTAGTGCGATCTGAAGCCTTTGTCTCCAGGTTAAGTATCTTCCGTCATGTCCTGCAAATGAGTCCGCACACAATAACCATTTGAGATCAATATATAATCATTTTGATCCATTAGATGCTGTTCCCTCCGTTTCAGATTGTACGTAATTCTTATTTTATATTTAACCATTTTTTTAGAAAATATATTATTAGCATCTATAATACCAAATAAATACACTACCAAGATAACAAAAAATAACTCTACCTACAGGGCTAAAACGGTCTCGGGTATTGCATAAATTAAGAAGGGGCAGAGCTTTAACCTCAACCCGACTTTTTTGCTCCCACGGGAAGTTGAACCAAGGACATGAGTAATGTTACATTGTTACTCATACTACCTAACCAACTTGGCTAGATGCCCTGCCGGAAATACACTACCAAGATTACATTTTATGATGGATTTAATGAAAATAATTGTAAGTGTATGCTATAGATGTTGGTATATATATTTTCTTTTAAATTTGGTCAAGCCTAGAGATATTTTACTTCGAAAAGTGACTCATAATTCAAAAGGTACGAATTGCTAAAAAACTTCACACCTGCAATGTGTTGCTGCAAGGTTCCATGTGGCATGTACTCGTAGACAAGTCCCAGGTGCTCCCCGTCCTTGCAGTAACCAATCATGGAGACGAGATTCCTGTGATGAATCCGTGTTAAGATCTCGACCTGCAGATGTGGACATTGACAAATTAACATAATCGAACTGCTTCATTGCAACAAGTTTCTTGACTTCTTTGTAATCTGCTTCAGCCTTGTATTTTGTTCTTGTTTTTCGTGATCAGACCATTCACCCGTATTTTGTTATTGTATTGTTACCTTACTTTATTTCGAAATCATTCAGTAGGGGCTCCTTGCCCCTCCTGCTTAAAAAGTTTCGACTTCAATCTGGAGAAGAGAAGAAATTTACCTCCGCGAGGAACTGCTTCACACCTTGGTCTGAATTGTCGGATGTCTTCTGTGACCGCAGCTTCACTGCAACCTGGGTGCGATCCTGCAAGGAGCCCTCGTAGACGTTGCCGAAGCCTCCCTTGCCGAGCACAGTCTGGAAGTTTTTAGTTATAATCTGCAGTTCCCTGTAGGTGAACTGACGGTTCCTTTCTTGCAGTGAACTGTGATCATCATGGGCGTTGTCTGCCGGCTCAATTTCTGGATTCACATATGTGCTCACCGATCCTTCATGACGAGCAAAAATGGCAGAGTTAGACGCATTCGGCGATGGGGAAAGTAGGTCAGATCATATATTTTCTATAGGTCAATGCCAAGCCCCACCATGGTTTTTTCGTCTTATGATGAAGCAAAGGAGCAGTAGTACCACAGCTAGAGCAACAGGGATAGCAATGTAGACAGCCGTTAGCTTGCTCTTCCTCTTCAGAGCCTGGCATGAATTGCCATCAGTGCAAAGTTGTGGATTGTTTCCGTACCTATACCAGTGATATAAAGATATTAATCGCCTTTCTAAATTTTATACACGTGTAAGGTAAATTAGAAATTTTCTAATAAAAAATAGGGTTATGGGTAATCACTTCAAATTCAGGGAGCCATCTTGAATTCTTTTGAGAAGTCCAGAGGGGATAGATCCACTGAGTTGGTTTCCTGTCAAATCTCTAGAAATGGGAAGTGCTATTAATAATGCGAATTGTAGGATCGATTAAGATTATTTTTTTTTAGAAAAGGTGGATCGAATAAGATTGAGAAGAAGAGGTTCCCAGACTTACAGTAGTACTAATGAAGGTAACTTTGAAAGGGCGTCAGGAATTGAGCCCGTCAAGTTATTGTTTGACAGATCCCTGCAAGACGTACATGATTAATGATTAATGATTAATCTATATATTTTTCTGTTTTGTTGGCCCAAGAAAGCACAGAGGTTAAATATATATATATATATATGATTTACATCTCAACACGTACAGATATTGGAGAGCCTTGATATTTGCGAAAGAAGGCGATATATCACCATTCAGACCACTGAAGGACAGGTTTCTACAAAATATCCAGTGGCTTATTAGTATAAGAACAAGCTAAATTTGATTAAAGAAGAAGATGATATATCACCATTCAGAGCACTGAAAGATGATATATACTCTCACAACAAGCTTAATGCAACTTTTAATGTTTATTACCACAGCACATCGGCCATTGAAGTTTCTAATCTCATTTATTTTACCATGAACTCGTGGACAAGTCAGTAATCAGTAAACTTTGAATTACTTACAAATTTGTGATTCTTGGAGGGCCGGCGTAGCTGCAAAGCCAACCGATCCCAGGCAAGAGTCTTGGGAAGGCACGGGTCACCCATCCAGTTCTTTCGCACACTATACATCTCCTTGATCGCCGTGATTGCAGAAACTGTTCATTCAAGTTCAGTTCAGTATGCCGTGAACTCTATATGTGCTGGGGCCTAGCCGCCTGGATACACTCACCGTCGATGGAGTCAGTGCCAACGTTGGTGGTGGGGATGAGCGAGAAAACCTCGATGGCGTTGATGATCGGTGGCAGCGTCGAGTTGGCGGTGGCGTTCAGAGACACGTTGTACCGTGTGTAGCCTGGTTGTAGGGGGATGACGTTGTACGCAGCCTCGGCGAAGAGCAAATGGGTAGTGAAAGTGTCGAAGTTCCAGCCGTTAATATTGATGTAGAACTGGCGCACGGCGCCACCGCGTAGTTGCTGCAGCTCGGAGAAATGCAAGATGGCAAAGTAGCCCAGGGACGGGTCCTTGGGCAACGGCTTGGGCTCCCACCACAGCTCGATGTTCTTGGAGGCGTTGCGCGGCGTGATCGCCGTCTGCATCACCTTGGACGGCTCCCCGAACAGATCGTCCTGTATGTTCAGCACCCAGCTCGTCGTCGATATCACGGTCCAGTTGGTGGCGTCCACGCCAGGGATCCATAGTCTGTCGTGTGGATCATCAGGGTACCTAATGATAAATTAAAATTATTGCGTTAATAATAAGATGTGGTGTTACTCCTCCATTTAAGGTTTGTTTTGGCAGAGTTCCTGCAGCTCTACAACTATCAAAAACAGCTTCACTCCACCGAAATCCTAGATTGAGGGTCAAATTAATGGATTTCATAGAACTACTCAAAAGGAGGTTCAGGAAAGCTGATACATCCGGCTCAGGTGGGGTTGGCTGAGGCCCAACAAATTAAGGTTGTCCGGACCCAACAGTTCTTATGCACACCCACTCGAGGAAAGACCCAATCACCCAAAAAGGCCCAATAAATTAAGGTTGTCCGGACCCCACCAGTTCTTATGCCAGGGGGAAAGACCCAATCACCGGCTCTCCCTTTTTAAGGTGGCTTCTTCCTCCCAAGTTAAGCAAGGTGGGATGTGGGATTATTCAGAGGCTCACACGGTCGCCGCCCGGCTACAACTGGGCACCTGGGCCATTTAGTGTTGCGTCTTAGCCAACGGGTAATAGTGGATGATGTCCTCATCATTCCCACCCCTTAACAAGGGCCCAAACTTTAATACCAAATGATACATCCGGCCTAGGTGGGGTCGGCCGAGGCCTAACAAATTAAAAGTTGCCCGGACCCCAACAGTTCTTATGCACACCCACTGGGAAAAGACCCAATCACCCTAAAAGACTAGTTTGATAGGGGAAGAGTTAATCTAAAAAATAGGGGAAGGGTGGCTCTTTCTTTTAAGGTGGCTTCTTCCTCTCAAGTTAAACATGGTGGGATTATTCGAGGAGGCTCACCGTCGCCGCCGACTACAAGCGGGCCACCTGGCCCATTTAGTGTTGCGTCTTTGCCCGACGGGTAATAGTCGAGGATGTCCTCATCAAAAAGCATATTTATACCTTCTTGTGGAGTTAGGCGATAATTACTCATCAATACCACTGGTTACACACCCCATCCCAAATACGGTTTTGTTTCTATTCTCTACTCCCTTTGTCCCATTTTAAATGGCGTGTTTAGAGCCCAAAATCCTTCCCAAATTCCACTATAAAAAGAAGATTCCCTATCACATCAAAATGCGGGCACATGTATCGAGTACTAAATGTAGGTAAAAAAATAAAATAATTACACAGTTTAGATGTATATTACGAGATGATTTTTTTGAGCCTAGTTACGCCATGGTAGGATAATATTTACCACTAACAAACGAAACGTGTTACGATTAATGCGATGTGACATGCATGTCCCATCCGTCCAAAATTTTGACCAAAATTTTGAGTGCTAAACACGTTTGAAGAACAATAGTATATCCTGTTTTAAGTGTTGTCGCCTATTAGTCACTAGGCCACTCATGCCCTATAGCCACTGACCAAGCAGTCTTATCCCTCTCCCTCCCCTTGCATGCCTCATGCAGCCTCACCGACCATACAATTCCAGTCTAAAAAAAGAAAGAAATGAGTGACAGATAAGGGTGTCAGGGTCATTTATTACCTCTCGAGATTATAGGTAAAAAAAGTAACAAAAGTGTAACTAGAAATAAAACAACCTATTTATTATGTTTTTCCCAAGTCATATCTTTTGAATTAACATCTTTTTTTAATGTCAACCGTCTCATACTCTACCTCGTGCAATGCTACATATGATTTTTTGTTACATGGAGAAAAGAGAGAGGTGAGGAGAAAAAGGTTGTTTTATTTGTGAAACAACCACCTCATGCATGAGCTAATATTTAGGACTTCAAAGATAACTATTACACATTGTATGAGTTGTTGCCTTGCAACTCACAAGTTTATTTTTATTTTATACATAAATTAAGAAAATATGAGTTACTATGAAATAACTTAAATCATTATACATATTGTCTATTAAGTCGTCTTAAAATCACATGGCACTACGTGAGACCACTTATGAGACAATGTACTTTGCTCTAACTGGAAAAGCCGTGCTCATGTTTCTATGTAAGGGATTTGCACTATTGCATAATTCTTCTTGTGTGATGCCTCACAATCCTCCAGCGTCGGCCGTGGACCGACATAGGCGTGGGCTCCGACACGACGGATCTGGCGGCGATGTAAGACTATCCGCACTCCTGATACTTTAAATTCATACTCTAAAAGGAATATTCTATCCTAATCATCGAGATTCTCTACATTATTTACAGTTTTGCTGCACTCGTCCATACTTTACAGCATACTCTATCCCAACCATTATTAATGGGGCCCACTTGTAATGTTATCTAAATATATCCATGTGAGATCTAGTTTTGAAGTATTTATCACTTCTGAATTCAATGGTGTAATCGAATTTAATTTAGTTTTTTTCGTTTTGCGAAGTTATAACATTTTTTGCTTGTTTAAATGGTGGGACCCGCTGCTGGTGCAGACCCTTTCTCTCGCTCCTGCCTCTCGCGCGCGCATGCTGCTTCTGACCGTGGCCTGCGCGTACGCGTCCGTACTGCACGGCATTTGACGAACGGAGAGCTCGTACGTTTCCATAGCGATCCAGATAAAGTACCATTTTGACTCTAAAAAAACTCGAAGACACGCACTCCAAGATGCGCCTCAGCACCGCGGACAGCCTAAGCAGGCTCCGCGACGGCGGATCCGCAGCCGAGGCCCATATCCGGGCCCGGCTAGGTTTGGGCTTCGGGTTAGGGTTTTTTTTTTTTTTTTTTTCAAACCATTTACCGTGGCGGGCTTTCTTATGTGCCCGCTGTGGTTAATCCATTTGTAGCGGCGGGCAAAAGGCCCGCCACGCGGCTAAGGTGGATTTACCATGACCTTACTATCATGGCGGGGCCCTCTACCCGCCACGGTAAATCGATTTCGCCTGGCAAGATTTTTTTTTTTTTCTTGTAGTAGTGTTGGCATTGTTTGTATGTTTATTTCATAGTTATATTTAATTAAATAATTTATAAAATCTAGAAAATTAGTAGCTACTGCCTTTCAAGTTTCAGTAAGTATGTAAACAGAGTAGGGTATTATTGCCCTGAATAGGGTAGCATTGCCCTAAGATGTGATTGTATTACTCGATTCATTGCTCCCATCACACGTGGAAAGGAATACATGATGTATGTACATTGACCTTTACTGACCTGATGATCGCGGCGTACGAGTCATTGGTTGGTCCGTAATTGACCCTGCCCACCAGGGCCAGTCCGTGCGTCGCGTTGGCCTGAGGGTACAGGTTTGTCTTGAGAGGCCTCAGCTCCAGCGCGGAGACGAACGGCGTCCCGGCGCCAATGTTCACCAGGCAGAACTGAAGGAAGCTGTCCGGGACGACGACGATGGCCTCCAGCAGCTCCAGGGCGCCCGGGTCCGACACGTTCACCGTGCTCAGGAAGTTGACGCCGATGTAGACCTCGAAGACGGGCGGCCGGCGGAGGCCGTCGTAGTCGCCATACAAGAAGAAGGCGCGGACGAGGTACTTGAGCCCGGCCTCCAGGGACCGGAGGGTGTAGCAGTTGCGCTCCCCGTCGGGGAAGCTGCGCAGGTCGTGGAAGCCCTTCGGGAACTGCGGCGTCAGCGTCACGTACTCGGCCGAGATGTTGTAGTTGGAGCCGGCGTCGGTGAAGGCGGCGTCCGGGGCGTATGACAGCGTGGTGGTGTCGTCCACCCTGCTCGCCGTCCCGGGCATGCCGCAGTCTATGCTGATGAAACCTGCAAGACGAATTATATCATCCTTTAGGTGCATTGCGTCGTTGTGGATTTGTGACATAATCCAGAGCTGATCGAGTAGCTAGGGGACGACGACGGGCGAGAGGTTGAGCGTTTACCGATGCTGTCAGGCTGGGCACGAGCTTTGAGTACGCCGCAATGGGCGGCAGCAGCGAGGCAAAGAAGCAGCAACCAAGACCTTGCGCCCATTGTCAATGGCAATGGCGTGGTTCCGAACACTTCGAACGCTATGTATCTGAACACTAAGCTGCAATGAAGTACTACGAAAGACACACCCAACAGACCCATAACAGGTTGACTCTGACTATGCCTATGCATCCTTGCCAACTGTTGCCAACGCCACCACACCTCTTTGCCGGACGGTGTCCAACGACGACCTTGTATCAAAATGGCAAGTGGCAACTTATTAACCGAGAACATGGGCAGGGTATTGACTCGATGTACCTCTCTCTCTCTCTCTCTCTCTCTCTCTCTCTCTAAACCGATAACATGAGCAGGGGTATTGACTTATCTAGCTATGGGTGACTCTAACTTAACTTTAAGCATTTAGGCTCATACAAATATTTCAAGATCATGTGAGAGAGTGTCATATGTATTCATCCAACACACTCGGCAATGGTGGCAGATGTTTGCTAAGGACAAAAATTTTGCTGAGTGTGTTAATGTCCGGCACTCATCAAAGAGCAGCTTATTAGTTGCGTTTCTGGTCCCAATTACAGCGTGATGAACAAGACAAGAACACACTTTCGCAAATTAGCAAGAAACTAGAAGTGATTACTTTGGAGGTTTCCAACAGAGGGTGGAAGCACGTTTACCATCTGCTTTAGTACTCTTTATTCGATTTAAAGACTTGTCTTGTGCTTTCGTTTTTCGTCCTCTTGTAATAATTTGGCTGTGTACATCTAAGGATGTAGAGGCCGAATGTTGTTGACTCATCCATTATCTAAAAAATCAAAGAGCAGCTTTGCCGAGTGGCTAATTCCTTGCACTCGACAAATCCAAACATTGGCGAGTGTTTTTGTTTTGCCGATTGTGTCCTGCTGGTGGCAGTCGGCAAAGCAAGTCTTTACGGAGTGCCCTACATAATACACCCGGCAAACTTTCGGGCACTCGACAAAGATGGGTTTTCCAGTAGTGGAGTTGTAATTTTTCCTTCCAGCTACTCATCTAAATTCATGCAATAATCCATACGTTAGTTGCATGCACATGAACACTCTGTCAAGAATTCATGATAGGTGCACATGATTCTCCTATCAAAACAGTCCCTACTACTGAATATTTTTTCCTCCCACTTGTGGAGGGTCCACGGTCAAGGAAGTTTGGGCCTTAAGGAAGTCAACTTTTGTGGTATAGCTACCAAAATTGCTGTCATATATGATTGAGTATATAGAAGTATAGGATGGTCATTAACCAGATCAGTATAGAGAAGTCAACTTGCCCAGACTTATGATTGAGTTTGGAGAGAGGTGATTGGCATATGCCTGTTGAGATGGACAAAGGGGCATGTACTGTGGGCATTTGATGAACCCCGGCCCTTGCTTGCATGTTGGGTTTTTCACAAATTTCCTTGTGCTTTGTCTCAAGGAGATGGGATTAGTGGGTCTCTGCATTTTTAGTGAGCTTCCTTACCTTAGGAACAAGAAGGTTAAAGTTTAGAGCTTAGTTTTTAGACCACTTGTTTGGAGCTTTAGCTCTAAAGTTTTGGTGAGAAAGTCCAAACAAGCCCTTAGTCAGAATCGATAATTTATATATGGCAGCTCACTAAAAGTGATATACGGTAGCTTTCCAGATAATAGGGAAGAGTGGCATGTGCTGACCTGGTGCAACAGGGAGCTCAACGCGGAGAGCAATGGTGGCACGGCCGTGGCTACTCCTGCTTGTCCTTATCGTCGCCAATGCCGGGGGATTACCTCGAGTTCATGGCGACGACAACTCGCCGCCTAGCACAGGTAATGAGCTCAGATCTCGTTCGCTCCAACGGCTACAGATTCCGTTGATACTGACGATAGATGTTTGTGCTTGAGTCCCCCAGGATTCATAAGCATAGACTGCGGCCTCCCAGAAGGGAGCAGCTACGTCGACAGCAAAACCAAACTGCCGTACGTCTCTGATGTTGGCTTCACCGACGCCGGCTCCAGCCGCAACATCTCCGCCGAGTACATCAACCCGTCCTACAGCAAGCGCTACCTCAACGTGCGCAGCTTCCCGGCGCCGCGCGCAGCTGCTACACCATTGGGTCCCTGACGCCGGGGTCCAAGTACCTGGTCCGAGCCACGTTCATGTACGGCAACTACGACGGCCTCAGCAAGCTCCCGGTGGTGTTCGACCTCTACCTCGGCGTCAACTTCTGGCAGACGGTGAACGTCACCGTCCCCGACACCGCGGTGATCGCCGAGGTGATCACCGTCGTCCCAGAGCCACAGGACTCGATGCAGATTTGCCTGGTCAACGTTGGCTCCGGGACGCCGTTCATCTCCGGGCTGGAAGTGAGGCCTGTGAAGAGCACGCTGTACCCGCAAGCGAACGCGACGCAGGCGCTGGTCCTGAACGAGAGACGCGACTTCGGCCCGAGCGAGTTCGCCATCATCAGGTACCCGGACGATCCGTACGACCGCGTGTGGTTGCCGTCGAGTTCCCCGACGGAGTGGGCGGAGATCTCAACGGCGGCGGCCGTGAGCGGCGTAGTTGGCATGCGCTTCGAGGAACCATCCTCCGTGATGCAGACGGCCATCGTGCCCCTGCTCAACTCTCCTCCATCAAGAGCATCGACTTCTCGTGGGACGCCGAGCCTAACCACGTGTATCCCGACCCCGGGTAATTTCTTCTATATATCCAGGACTGACTATGTGCGTATATATATTTATTTATTTGCCGATCGAGTTCTTCCAATTTCTTCTACAGCTATATTTGTATGCTGCACTTCGCGGAGCTTCAACGCCTGGACCGCAACGCCAATCGTCAGTTGGACATAGCAGTCAATGGCATTCCTTGGTTTGAAGCATACAAGCCTCTGTATCTTACAGAAGATACAATCTACAACACCGTTGGGCTGATCCGGGGTTCCAACAGCTACAACGTCTCAATAAAAGCCACAAAGAACTCAACGTTGCCGCCAATTATCAATGCCGTCGAGATGTACAGCGTCATCTCCACAGCCAACGTAGCCACAGATGTTCAGGATGGTAAGTGAAGGACCTTGTAGTGTTGTCTATATTGCTAGTGAACTCTGATGACTAGCAGCTGTACGTGTAGAACATGGCCTGATAACTGCTACTGTCTGTCTTGCATTGTGTTACTGAATAAAAAAACGAAATATAGTTGCTGCCATTATGGCAATCAAGGCCAATTACCAAGTGAAGAAGAAGGACTGGATGGGTGATCCCTGCGTTCCCAAGACACTTTCATGGGATGGATTGAGCTGCAGCTATGCCATTTCCAGTCCTCCAAGAATCGAATCAGTGTAAGTTCGTAGACTTTGCAAAGAAAAGAGTCCAATTGTGTAGGTAGTAACAACACACAGTCTGAAGTGTGACCTCTCAACCTTTGGATGTTTACACAGAAACCTTTCATTCAGCGGGTTGAGCGGAGATGTGTCATTTTACTTTGCCAAACTCAAAGCACTCAAGTATCTGTAAGTATATGTTTTCAGTCACGTTAATTCTGCAGTGAATTTTAGTCAGTGAAGATAATTCTTGTGCTTCTGAATTCTGATATGTTTTCAGGGATTTATCACATAACAAGTTGGAGGGCTCGATTCCTGATGTCCTTTCACAGCTGCCATCTCTCATGGTTACTAGTGATTGGCACGCGCCCATGCGCGTGGGGCACTGGCCGCAGATATGGCGATGCTACGAAGTAACAACTTGACAACTTTCTGGTTTTGTTTGTCAAACTGAACCTTGAGATCTATGACAAGATAGATAGGATCAATAGATTAAGCCCTAAAACCTAATATTAGATGATCGGACACTTTATCGATATAATAGGTCAACATGAACATGTAACAAATATATGACATAAAAAAACAACGCAAATCCAGTGAGATTTGAATGCATTTCAACCACAAAAAGTTTTAAACATAGTGATCTATCATTCTCCAGATTGTATAACATTAGAATGTGATCACACAAGCAAAGTAAGTTTTGTCCACGAAACAATATAAACATAGGGGTGCATAGATAACCCTTACGCTTAAATTCAGTTGGTATATCTTTGAAATATAAAAATTGAACACCAGAATCTTGGGTACATGTAACATCTACAAAGGTCTTCAAGCCGGCCAGAGAATTCTTTGACGATGTTTAAAAAAAATGGTTGAGATAAAGGTCCATGATATTTAGTTCTTTGGAAGAGATTCTTGTGTTTGCTCCATCCGTAGTACGCTTGGAGCAGGCCGCTATATCGAAACATGGTGATCCTAGGACCTAATTTTCCAAATAAAAAGAACATGTTTCAGCAGTGTGAAAAGTAGAGATTTTTCTCATCTATAAGGATATATTGCACAATCAAGGATATCAGTTCTGCACATATGATCCGCAATGCAATGCACTATCAAGGCACATAGATAATATATGAAAAACAATAAACTTTTCGCTGACTATACCATAATAATATGTTGAAGTACGCAACAATGCAATGCCGAGAGGCAATGGACTTCTAATGTTTTTACGAGAAGCTACAACAAGCAGTATAAACAATCAGTACTCTCACGAAATTCCGATTTCCGTGCCTCTTTTGTGCTTCATTTTAGCATCCTTTTCTATTTACTCAGAGTGAGGACCCAACGATGTCACGAACCTAAGTCTAGGTACCGGTCAATCGGTGTGAGGACAGCTTGGCATAGGAGCAAGAGTCTACACCGCTGATATTTAGCATAAGTGTTGGCTGCTTTGTCCTTTCAGAGTAATCAATTAAGGACAGCGAGTAATTGTTTTTCATCTAGAATGAGAGGTTTTTAGTAACCCGAACATTCTCTAGTGAAGCCTCATCACAGTCTATTATTAGGCACAAAGCACCTTTCATAGTCTATTCTTGAGCTAATTAAGTATACTAACCAATAGGCACAAGGCAAACTTACTAATGCAATAACTGGAGAGAACCAGTCACCTTTCATTTAGGATTCTTATTGCACCACTGGGAAGCCCTCCAGTATCATCTTGGTTTCCAAAAGATGGCCTCCAAAGAACAAAAAAAAAAGACAGATCAACAAACTAATTTTAACACGGTAATAGAAACTCTGAAGTGTAGCTATAAAATCTATCCCTTACATATTCATTTACATAGCCTTATAATTTTTGTATAGCATTCCAAACTACATACGCCATGTGGCTGAGCCAACCAAATAGACATTGTAGATCCTATATTTTTCAATAATGGGAAGTCATTTTTATTGTAGTTTTAGATTTATGCTTTTTTTTCTATAATTTTTTCTATGATTTTCAAAACTGCTTTAGGGGGTAATCTAACCGGTTTTTGAAAAGTTCAGGGGTGATTTAGACCGTTTCATAGGTTGGGGGTTATGTAGTCCACCTCCCATAGATGGGGTGTGATTTGGAGTTTTTCCAAAAAAAAAAAATACATCTAGATTTTTGTAATAATGCACCGACCATCTTTTTGTGCTTTCTTGGTTGACCTATATGTACAGTTTGTTGCATTATCCAAAGAGCAGGACAAAGTCGACCTAATATCAATCGCCAGGTTGTTGCATTATCCAACGGGACAAAGCTGACCTAATATCAATCTCTTATCCTCTTCCCTCCATCAATTTTTCTTTATTTTCCTCCCCTTTTGACCAACAAAGGAAAAATTCAGCATGGCATGAAAAGATGAGATGGGATCACTCAACACTCCCCGTAAATGGTTCATCACGGTATGTTTTTCTTTTTGCTATTGCCGGATTGCTTGAGTTGATCCGTTATAGGTTCTCAGATTCGGGAATGTACCTCGGCCTCCTAGTTGGCATGATGCCCGGGGATGAGAGAGGCGAAAGCTTGAGGGGGTGGTGACGTTCAAGAATAGGCCGGTGCAAGGCAACTTTAGCAAAGAACAAGAAAGTTTCTTGACAAATCAGGTGCATATTAGCCATGTTCACTATCAAGAAAGAAAAAAGGAAACTAATTTGCTGTCAACACCATCTCCCATCTAAGCTTTGATCATTGAAATCGAAAAGATTAAAATGGAATATACTAAAACATAATATAATTTACACAATCAGTACGACATTTTTTGCATAAATTTAACGGTGTTTGGTCCTTATTGCCTTTATTGCAGACGGCAACATATCTAATGTAGCATTTATGCATGCCCCACATCATGCGAGACTATTTTAGTTTTCCATCAAAAAGTAGTCCGATTGGATCTATTTGGTATTCCCAAAGATGCATCTCAAAGTAGTAAGGTGAAACGACCTGCAACTCATGTTCCATTGGTTCAATTATCAAAGCTCGATAAATAGGTGGTGGTTTTGGAGATGAGCGTAAAACTCACTTTGTAAGTTTGCATCTTGAGGTGGTTCAGTTGGACTTCAAGCTCAAATTAGAAGAGCCCTCCTCAAATATTGTGCTTTTTGTCTATTATTTTCCTCAAAAAAGCCATAGATAATATGTTGACAAAGAAAGAGACTACGTGCTTTGCAGCTAGCATGAACATTTATAGAGCCCTTGTGTTCACATGGAGGGCCATGTACAAATAGATTTTGAAGGCATCCGAGTAAAAAACAAAATTCACCATTGACACGAAAATTATGCGTCTTGTCGATGGCACGATCTAATTTTACCTATTGTCCATATATGATACCAATATCACCGAGACCACCAAGCCAACCTTGTCGCGATAACAGATAACGAGATAACCCAACAAATAAATTCAGTTTACAAGAACACGAAGAATAAGCACACTAAAACATTTCTATGCACACGGTTAAATTGGCAAATAAAATTGGCTGCTGTCTACATTAAGTCCGAAAAGAAGCAACTAAATTCTAATGTATACAATTCATGTAAACGATTTTTGTGTAGGCAACCACGAAAACCAGAAAAAAAATATATATGATATATTCCA
The DNA here is from genome assembly GCA_015847255.1 of Hyparrhenia diplandra. Lineage (NCBI taxonomy): Eukaryota > Viridiplantae > Streptophyta > Magnoliopsida > Poales > Poaceae > Hyparrhenia > Hyparrhenia diplandra. The sequence goes on from JADLZK010002072.1 coordinate 25,480, forward strand.
TATAGCTGAAATTTTTGGGAAATTATTTTCCATGAATGCACCTTCTTAAACACATGGAGGCCGATTAGAGTTGATCTATTAACAAATCTAGAACAACAAGAGGAGGGGAGGGAAGACATGACCTTGTATTGTTCAGCGAGGTGGTATTGTGTCCCTTATAGCTTTGATGGATCTTCGGCATACCTGTTGAAACACCCGGTGCCATGCATGCTCGAGTGGATCTTTCGACACATGACGCAACCATGCAACAATTGTGGTTTTATTAAACCATTCAATAATCCATATGCAAATTGAGGGAAAGGTCAATTCCTCGTGGACAATCTAGGCTGAAGGGGAGATGCAAGCAAAAGGACAACACTGAGTGCCGACGGAAGCTATGCGGGGTCGTGAACGCGCCGTCGAGAAGGACAACCCGTCGAGAATCTTATCTACTCTAAAAAACAAACAATATTCATCCACTTTACGGCAATGAACCCAATTCTGGCCTCCGTGAGGTGGTGACGCGACGAGATCGATGGCCGAGGAGATGGAGCCGTTGCACTCGGATGGAGAGGGAGAGAGGGGGGGAGTAAACCAGCGGCGGACGGATCGAGGAAGAGCGAGCCACGCCGGTTACTGCGGGAGCTCGCGAGAGGAGCCGCTGCCGGCGATGGCCGCCCGCGACGCGATGCGGACGGGGCGCTTCGCCGCGCGCGCCCGCCCGCGCCGGCGCCCGGCCGCCCGGCTTCGCCCGGCTGCCGCTGGGAACGCCCAAGGCTCGGCGCCGGCCGCCGCGCGCGCAAGACGCGCCAGCGCGCCGCCCAGCGCCGCAGCGCCCGCCGCGCCGCCGCTCGCGCCACGCCCACCGCGCTCGCCCGTCGGGGCGGCGCCACCCGCGTCCCGCGCCCGCTGGGCGGCCGGCCAGCGCCGCGCCGGCGGCCCGCCCAGCGCCCGGTCGCCGAGAAGGAGAGAGACGAGGGAGAGGGAGGAGGCGGCCGTGGGTTGGGAGAGAGGAGGGTAGGGTTAGGGGTATGAGCCGATATATATATCTAGGCGGGGACGCAGGACAACCGTTGGATCAAGATCGAACGGCCATCATCAATCGAACGGCGTGGACAGCTTGGCGCGACGTTTTCTCCACATCCAATCTTCTCTTTAAACTAGTGATTGGCACGCGCCCATGCGCGTGGGGGCACTGGCCGCAGATATGGCGATGCTAATGGTAACAACTTGACAACTTTCTCGGTTTTGTTTGTCAAACCGAACCTTGAGATCTATGACAAGATAGATAGGATCAATAGATTAAGCCCTAAAACCTAATATTAGATGATCGGACACTTTATCGATATAATAGGTCAACATGAACATGTAACAAATATATGACATAAAAAACAACGCAAATCCAAAGTGAGATTTGAATGCATTTCAACCACAAAAGTTTTAAACATAGTGATCTATCATTCTCAGATTGTATAACATTAGAATGTGATCACACAAGCAAAGTAAGTTTTGTCCACGAAACAATATAAACATAGGGGTGCATAGATAACCCTTACAGTTAAATTCAGTTGGTATATCTTTGAAATATAAAAATTGAACACCGAATCTTGGGTACATGTAACATCTACAAAGGTCTTCAAGCCGCCGGAGAATTCTTTGACGATGTTTTAAAAAAATGGTTGAGATAAAGGTCCATGATATTTAGTTCTTGGAAGAGATTCTTGTGTTTGCTCCATCCGTAGTACACGCTTGGAGCGGCCGCTATATCGAAACATGGTGATCCTAGGACCTAATTTTCCAAATAAAAAGAACATGTTTCAGCGGTGTGAAAAGTAGAGATTTTTCTCATCTATAAGGATATATTGCACAATCAAGGATATCGAGTTACGCACATATGATCCGCAATGCAATGCACTATCAAGGCACATAGATAATATATGAAAAACAATAAACTTTCGCTGACTATACCATAATAATATGTTGAAGTACGCAACAATGCAATGCCGAGAGGCACCTTGGACTTCTAATGTTTTTACGGAAGCTACAACAAGCAAAGTATAAACAATCGGTACTCTCGAAATTCGATTTCCCAGGCCTCTTTGTGCTTCATTTTAGCATCCTTTTCTATTTACTCAAGAGTGAGGACCAACGATGTCACGAGGAACCTAAGTCTAGGTACCGGTCAATCGGTGTGAGGACAGCTTGGCATAGGAGCAGAGTCTACACCGCTGATATTTAGCATAAGTGTTGGCTGCTTTGTCCTTTTGAGTAATCAATTAAGGACAGCGAGTAATTGTTTTTCATCTAGAATGAGAGGTTTTTTAGTAACCCGAACATTCTCTAGTGAAGCCTCATCACAGTCTATTATTAGGCACAAAGCACCTTTCATAGTCTATTCTTGAGCTAATTAAGTATACTAACCAATAGGCACAAGGCAAACTTACTAATGCAATAACTGGAGAGAACCAGTCACCTTTCATTTAGGATTCTTATTGCACCAGGGAAGCCCTCAGTATCATCTTGGTTTCCAAAGATGGCCTCCAAAGAACAAAAAAAAAAGAGAGATCAACAAACTAATTTTAACACGGTAATAGAAACTCAAGTGTAGCTATAAAATCTATCCCTTACATATTCATTTACATAGCCTTATAATTTTTGTATAGCATTCCAAACTACATACGCCATGTGGCTGAGCCAACCAAATAGACATTGTAGATCCTATATTTTTCAATAATGGGAAGTCATTTTTATTGTAGTTTTAGATTTATGCTTTTTTTCTATAATTTTTCTATGATTTTTCAAAACCGCTTTAGGGGTAATCTAACCAGTTTTTTGAAAAGTTCAGAAAGTGATTTAGACCGTTTCATAGGTTGGGGGTTATGTAGTCCACCTCCCATAGATGGGGGTGTGATTTGGAGTTTTTCCAAAAAAAAAAATACATCTAGATTTTTGTAATAATGCACTGACCATCTTTTGTGCTTTCTTGGTTGACCTATATGTACAGTTTGTTGCATTATCCAAAGAGCGGAGGACAAAGCGACCTAATATCAATCGCCAGTTTGTTGCATTATCCAACAGGACAAAGCTGACCTAATATCAATCTCTTATCCTCTTCCCTCCATCAATTTTTCTTTATTTTCCTCCCTGCAGCCAACAAAGGAAAAATTCAGCATGGCATGAAAAGATGAGATGGGATCACTCAACACTCCCCGTAAATGGTTCATCACAGTATGTTTTCTTTTGCTATTGCCGGATTGCTTGAGTTGATCTGTTATAGGTTCTGTATTCAGGAATGTACCTCGGCCTCCTAGTTGGCATGATGCACGGGGATGAGAGGCGAGCGGGGTGGTGACGTTCAAGAATAGGCCGGTGCAAGGCAACTTTAGCAAAAGAACAAGAAAGTTTCTTGACAAATCGGTGCATATTAGCCATGTTCACTATCGAAGAAAAAAAGGAAACTAATTTCTTTGTCAACACCATCTCCCATCTAAGCTTTGATCATTGAAATCGAAAAGATTAAAATGGAATATACTAAAACATAATATAATTTACACAATCAGGTACGACATTTTTGCATAAATTTAATGGGTGTTTGGTCCTTATTGCCTTTATTGCTGACGGCAACATATCTAATGTAGCATTTATGCATGCCCCACATCATGCAGAACTATTTTAGTTTTCCATCAAAAAAGTAGTCCGATTGGATCTATTTGGTATTCCCAAGCATGCATCTCAAAGTAGTAAGGTGAAACGACCTGCAACTCATGTTCCATTGGTTCAATTATCAAAGCTCGGATAAATAGGTGGTGGTTTTGGAGATGAGCGAGAAAACTCACTTTGTAAGTTTGCATCTTGAGGTGGTTCAGTTGGACTTCAAGCTCAAATTAGAAGAGCCCTCCTCAAATATTGTGCACTGTCTATTATTTTCCTCAAAAAAAGCCATAGATAATATGTTGACAAAGAAAGAGACTACGTGCTTTGCAGCTAGCATGAACATTTATAGAGCCCTTGTGTTCACATGGAGGGCCATGTACAAATAGATTTTGGAAGGCATCCGAGTAAAAAACAAAATTCACCATTGACACGAAAATTATGCGATCTTGTCGATGGCACGATCTAATTTTACCTATTGTCCATATATGATACCAATATCACCGAGACCACCAAGCCAACCTTGTCGCGATAACGGATAACGAGATAACCCAACAAATAAATTCAGTTTACAAGAACTGAAGAATAAGCACACTAAAACATTTCTATGCACTGGTTAAATTGGCAAATAAAATTGGCTGCTGTCTACATTAAGTCTGAAAGAAGCAACTAAATTCTAATGTATACAATTCATGTAAACGATTTTTTTGTGTAGGCAACCCACGAAAAACGTAAAAAAATATATATGATATATTCCATATAGCTGAAATTTTGGGAAATTATTTTCCATGAATGCACCTTCTTAAACACATGGAGGCCGATTAGAGTTGATCTATTAACAAATCTAGAACAACAAGAGGAGGGGGGAAGACATGACCTTGTATTGTTCGGTGGTATTGTGTCCCTTATAGCTTTGATGGATCTTCGGCATACCTGTTGAAACACCCGGTGCCATGCATGCTCGAGTGGATCTTCAGCGACACATGCGCAACCATGCAACAATTGTGGTTTTATTAAACCATTCAATAATCCATATGCAAATTGAGGGAAAGGTCAATTCCTCGTGGACAATCTAGGCTGAAGGGGAGATGCAAGCAAAGGACAACACAAAGGCCGACCGGAAGCTATGCGGGGGTCGAACGGCAGCCGTCGAGAAGGACAACCTTTGTCCGAATCTTATCTACTCTAAAAAACAGCAATATTCATCCACTTTACGGCAATGAACCCAATTCACGGCCTCCGTGAGGTGTGCCGCGACGAGATCGATGGTCGCGAGGGAGATGGAGCCGTTGCACTCGGATGGAGAGGGAGAGAGGGGGAGTAAACCAGCGAGCGGACGGATCGAGAAGAGAGCAGAGCCACGCCGGTTACTGCAGGAGCTCGCGAGGAGGCCGCCGCTGAGCGCCGCGGTGGTCGCCGCGACGCGATGCGGGACGGGCGCTTCGCCAGCGCCCGCCCGCGCGCGCCGGCGCCGGCCGCCCGCGCTTCGCCGGCTAACCCGTGCGAACGCTCGCTCGCGCGGGCCGCCGCGCGCTCGACGCGCACGCGCCGCCGCCGCACGCAGCGCCCGCCGCCGCGCGGCCACAAGACGCCGCCCCACCGCGCTCGCCCGGCGGGCGCACCCGCAGCGTCCAGCGCCCGCGGGCGGCCGGGCCGCGCGCGCCCGCCCGCCAGCCCGGCCCCGCGCCCGGCCGCTGCGAGAGGGAGAGGGAGAGACGGGAGGGAGGAGGCGGCTGTGGTTGGGAGAGGAGTGGTAGGGTTAGGGTATGAGCTGATATATATATCTAGGCGGGACGCAGGACAACCGTTGGATCAAGATCGAACGGCCATCATCAATCGGAACGACGTGGACAGCTTGCCGCACGTTTTCTCCACATCCAATCTTCT
>JADLZK010002073.1:0-14240 GCA_015847255.1 Hyparrhenia diplandra
GAAGTTTGTCCCGATTTTTCTTCGGCGATGTTGAGCCGGGGTTCTCAACACGCAGGTGTCACCTCCGCCAGCGTGCCCCGAGGGCTTAAGGTCCGTGCCGTGTGCAAGAGCCGAGAAGAAATAAGGATAATTGTCCATAAATGGAATTCACCGACTTCTCCTTTATTAGGGGAGGACTCCTCCCTATTTATAGTTTCTGCAGCTGCTTGGAGTTATAGATTACAAAATCTGCCCTCCAATATCCCCGCATATTCCCCACTCTTAAATATTGGGCGTGCTCATCACAGATTTGTACATGTCGCACCGCTTTTCCCCTCGGGCCCGCCTGGCCGTTCTCCCGTCTCCCGGGATCGTGGGGACCTCCTGCTGAAGCGGCCCATACGCCGGGCCTATCGCAGGGATCCCCGTCTCTGCCAGCTCGCTCACGCCGCTGAGGAAGGTGGGCGGAGGTGTTGATCTCCGCCGAAGCCAGCCTCCATAGCCCGCCTGCCTATCGCGGATCCGGGTCTCGCCAGCCATTTCGCACGCTGGAGGAAGGTGGGCGGAGGTGTTGATCTCCTCGCCGATCTCCCGCGATCGCCGAAGATTCGCCTCGTAGGGCCGCATGGTATAGGCGTGCCTCGCTTGCGCGTGGCGGAGGTCCGCAAGTCGCTTCTCTCACCAAAGCGGGGCACAACACAAATACGTATCTGATCATAGCGTAGGGCTCTCAGCGCAGCAGCCTGCTCTCCGCGGAATACCTCCTCGCTGCTCACGGGATTCATATCTCTCACGCTCTCCCCTTTTGAGGGCTTAAAAGGTCTCAAGCGGATAGCGCGTCTTCGCACTCACCGCTCGCGTATTAGCGAGGTGTTGAGGGGCCCCTTCCTCGGGACGATGTCTCGCTGACCTTTTCGCGGAGAATTTGAAGCGTTGTGTCACAACGCAATCGTAAAAGGGCGCGCTCACTCGAGGCCGAGGTGACCGCTTTCTCGCTGGTAGCGACTGGCAAGGCCTTGGGATGGACGGCCCGCAAGCGACAAAATTATAAAGGCGCTCTCCTCGTGGAGGGTTACCCCTATCGCTATCGCTGCTTGCTCTTTTGCCTCTCTCTGCTGCCCTGTCTCTCAGCTTCCCTTTCGCATCCACCGCCCTCCGCTGCTGCTTTTAGTGATTTGCTTAGTTGCATGCGCAAGTCTCGGCCGCTCAAGCGGCGGCCGCTCTCTCGGCTGTGAGCTTTTTACTCGCCATACGCAGTTTTCTCTCCCGTGATCGCTTCTAGCCAAATACGCACGCCTTTTACGCAGGGAGTGTATGCTTGGACGCAGCCGCCAGCCGATTTAGAAGAGACTCTCTCCGACGCTGAGGCCTCCGCTTCGGTGATCTCGATGGCGCTGCGAGGATGCGTCGATGCCACATACGAGCCTGGGACATCGGCGATGACCTGTGATGCTTCGACGCAGCTCCGCCAAAAAGGTTTCTTACTGGAGCACCGCAGTGAAGCTTCCTCGAGACCGCCGCGGAAGCACGGAGTCGCAAAAGCAAGGGGGGACGCTTCGCGATTTTTTCACCTCGCGGGCTCCGGGCCGCTTTGCATCGGGCCGCTCCTACGCTATATCGCCGTGGAGTCCTTCTCGGCGTCCGGGGACCATCACCTCACTCCCCACGCCGCTTCCGGCTTTATCGGTTTGTGTGGGCTTGTGAATCATATGGTGGGGAGGCGGAGACCAATACCTCGGGTCGCCTTCTATGAGCTTCACAAGCAACCTAAGTCCCGGAAGATGCCCGACGGGAGTGAGAAGAAGTTGTAGTTTGGGTGCTGCACGCTCAGCCTGCCGCGCCACCGTATGCGAGAGAAGGCGAGATCTCCTACGCCCGTAAGAATAAGTGGAGCCTGTGGATGGACTAGGTTTTACTTTTCAGTCCTCATGAACGGAGAGGACCGCTGACGGGTTGAGATTTGCCCAGATCCGCTCGTGCTTGTACTGTTTCATTATCCCTCGACCGGATCCGAATGATAATCGGGCCGGAGAAGCGAGAAGAGCCGCTGCTTTTCTCCTCGCGCGTGCGTGCATTCGTGGCACGCGATCTAGTGGAGGAGGTCCACGCTGCCAAGTACTCGCCCTCGCAGCGCCACAAGGGATCCGCTTTTGAGGTGGAAAGGGTCAATCTTCCTCGGTTTTGGGGATGCGAGATGGTTCGCATTCGCTGCCTTGGGCGCCCAAATCGCTGGCGGTGTTAGCGCTGACGCCTTCGCTCATGACGGGTGGAGATGGAGGCCCGTGAGATATTGGGGCCCATTACAACAAAGGAATTTTTGCACGGAGGTCTCAAAGGGGACTCATGCCCCGCTCGGAACCGTAGATTTCGAGGAGAGTGGGGGTCGCGTATGGCAACTGCAAGGTCCCCGGCAAGATTCCGGCGACATCGAGCTGGGCTGAGGCCGAGGAGGCCGCAAAAATTGGCGAAGGCGGCCTCCTCGATTCCTCGGCCCCGGGCGAAGAGGAAGGAGCCTCCTCTTACTCCTGGAGAAGACCAAGAGGGCTAAACGGGGAGGGGACCTCCGCGACGCCCGCCTCTCGCCAGCGAGGGATGGCTAAGGAGGGAGGCCAAGAAGAGGAAGGAGCCGCCCATAAGCGGGGCAAGAAGCGCATCGCAGCGAGAAAGTGCGCCCGACAGTAGGCTGGCCATGAGGCTAGTGGTGATGAGGGCCTGCCGCATGGTCCTCCGCGCCGCGCGGCCTCGCTGGCGGTGGGGGGCTCGGGTTCGCTATGAGGTCTGACCGCTCTCCCCTACCGCTGGACGTCTATCGACGAGCTCGATCGGAGGCGCGCCGGAGGTGTCCAAGGCCATGGCCGACTGCTATGGCCGGACCGCCTGTCTCCCAGACTGACATGTTCGGGCCGAGTCACTGGAGTCGGAGCATCCAGGAGCCGCCAAGGCCGTAAATCTCCCGTGGGTGTGGTGGAGCAGGAGGTAGTGGTCAGCCTCGGCTTCAAGACTCATCTTCGTGCCTCTCCCGGTGTGAATCTTACCTTACGCTTCAAATGCGTGGAGCCCGCGGCCGCAGCATGAGGCATCTAAGGATAGAGATGCCGAGGCGTGGAGAGCCAAGAAGGTGGTTATACCGCTGAGGTGTTGAGGTGCTTCTGCACGGCCGCCTCCACCACGCCTGCCGACGAGGTTTACTTTGTTGCTTTTGTTCTTTAATTTTTGTCTTTGGTGTCTTGTTGTCTAGGTGACTTATTGTTTTGTTTCGTATGGTGGCGAAGTCGTTTGGGTTGGGGTGGATTCTCCCTGTTGTCGAGGGAGACTTGAGTGAGTTCCCTAAACGTTTGAGCCATGGTTTTATTTCGACATGTTTGGGAGCTTGCTTAGTCCCTCTGATCATACTATTTGTAAATATTTTCAGAGGAGATGTCTATGAGGTCTTCGACAAGGCTATAGATCAAAGCCTTCGGGTGCGGAGATGTTTTGTTTTGCGTATTGCTTTTTAGTTTGCGGCGAAGGTCTAACCGTATGTTTTTGTAGATGACCACCGCCTTTGAGTGCCTTCGCATACAGGTTCACTCAGAACTTGTTGCACGCGACAAGATCCCGTGGATTTGAAGGCGAAGGTCTCCGCTTGGGATGAGGAGAAGACGCTCGCCGGAGAAGCCGTTACCCAGAGCGAGAGCTTCGCCGTAGTGAGGCCGCTGCGCCAAGGAGGCGCAAGATGCGCTGGCCGCCTGCATGAGATCGGCTCGAGAAGGCTCTCTCCGCGATGTTGAAGCTTAAGCTCGAAGAGGCTAACGCCGCCTTACGCCGTCACCTTCAAAGGGCTTCTCGAGCGGCGAGGCAGCTGGACGGGATTTATGCGTCCTGCATTTCCGCTCTGCCAGCGTACGCTGCAGGCTCAGTACGCCTGGCTGGCGCGGTGGTCACTCGCTTTCCTGCATGACGGGTGGAGCTCCGCGTGCCCGGCGTGATGGCGAGGAATGCTGCTAAGCTTCCGGACGCTCCGCGGCGCCTCCGATTTTGGAGCCCGTAAGGCCACGACAAGTATCACTCGGATTCTTTCTAGCGAGGGGTGCCTGGATGTTGCTCTCGGCTTCGCGTGAAGGGAGACACACCATCCATCTCGCCAGAGCGAGCTTTGAGGCGGGGCCTGAAGTTTGTGGGCTCGCTCATGAAGAAAATTCGGGCGGTCCACCTGACCAGCGGAGGCGCTGGCCCTTCCTCGCTCCCCTGCTCCGGTCGGTTTGGTGTTCGGCAGCTTGTATTCCTAGTTTTGGCTTCCTTTGCCCGCTAGTTCTAATTATTTTTCTTGTGGTGGTGGTGCCACGGGAGGCTCTCGGCGAACGGGTCGGAGCTATGGAGGATGTGCTCAGATGTACCTCCGCCTACAAAGCTCCGTAGACGCGGATGCGCCGCAAGTGCCGATTTCGTATAATGATGCGGAGGTGTAGGAAGTTAGGAGTTTTATTTTCTAAGTGTATTTTTGGTCCTTTTATGCTAGATATATGTTTCTCGCTTGTAAAGAATTAATGACATAACGTTGAATGAAAGTCTAATATTTCGCTTTCCATCGATGATTTCCCGTGAGGTTCCCATGAGGTGCCCACTACAGAAGTTGATCTATTGTGTTTTTATCGTAACGGGTAAGCTTATGTTGACGGAGATCTCGTTATTTTGGAAGGACACCTCTCGCCTAACCCTAGCTTAGATGAGATGTATGAAGACGTTTGTTTGACTTAGGTGACGCCATGCTAATGGCGTTACTTAATGATGTTGCTTGGGAGGGTCCTCCGTCTGACTAGGCACTATTTTTTGTAGCCCAATTGTGTAATGATAATCTTTATCAATAAAGCCGAGCTTGTTAGATTGCATTCGACTCATTGGTTTGGTTACATTGCTTTATTCTTTTTTCCTATTTTGCTCTCGAATTTTGTTCGAGCCTTCGCTTGTGGATTTGGATACCGAGGATAGTCACTTGTTTGCGGCGCCAATTGCCGTCCCCTTCCGCCTCGCGGCACCCGTGGAGTGAGCCGTCGGTCTTGTGTTGAACCCCGCCACCCGTGGAAGCGCTTTTTATCGTCGCTTCACGGCCTTTGGTAAGCGATCTCGCATTTGGACACTTTTGAATTTGAAGCTCCGGGGATGTTACGAATCTCTTACGGTCTCCCCGAGTTTGTCCAAATGCTGGGATCATTTTACATTTCTTACACGTTTCTTTTTTATTATTGGGTTATGCTGTCATGAGGTTGACATCCCACTCATTTGTTGCTTCTTAATTTTCCTTGTGTAATTTTTGTTTTGGAATGATGGAGTGTCGGATGGGGGGTGGTTGCCTAGTCTTGCTTTTATAGGGGGACCATTAAAAGGACTTATTGAAATTGTCCTTTGGTAGGTATGTTAGGTGGTTTGGGTTAGTATATAACTCATTCACTCTCCCTTTGGTTATGTCAAGTATGATGGGTCGCCTAGCAAAGGCTTAATAACCGAGCATAGATACCGTAAGGGTTCGTGAATCTGATAGTTAGGGTCGGTACTTGGTTGTCCCTCCTATTCGTTGGGTCGGAAGCTCCGACTCAGAACAGTACGTAGCTATTAATTCTTGCCCATGTGCTATCGGGCCTTAGCGATGAGCTTTGGTGGTTTTGGTGGCTACTTGACTGCTCTAGCGGTTTCCTTCTTGAGTCGAACCTCCGCTAGGGCCACTGTGTCTATTTTGAGCCCACCCGTCGGAGGTTGACTATTATTGAAGGGGTCCTATGGCGGTCCGCCGGCTGGCACAGAGGACGCTACCGATCGCTCATGAGGCTTCCTTTGTGCACCTGGCCAAGTGGAAGTCATGCCCTACGGGTGGTGTAGCTCATCTCCTCTGCCTTGTCCCAGGCTACCAATCGCATCCATCCGGCCGTGAAGATGTTTGCAGCTTCGACAAGATAATGCCCGAGCACCTGTGTAATTTGTGAATATAATAAAAGAAATGTTCTAAATATGCTGAACTGTGTTTACCCCGTTGCCTTTTGTTGCTGAGGGGTCGCTCGGATGCCCGAGGCGGATGTGTCTTTTTCGCCTTTTTATTTTTGACACATACCATTGTGCCACCTCGATGCCTACGCTTCGGCAGGACTTTTCGAGGATTTTTGGAGACCGTTTTGTTGGTCTTTGAGGTCATTTTAGGTTAGAACCTCACATTGCTCTCGTCCAAAAAATGTCCTCCTCGGGCATTCTTGTCACCTTTGTCGACCACGTGATCGCGATGCTAGTCACTTTCGACTTATTCTTTTCTTTCTCGCTTTGGGAAATTTCCTCGTTATATTTCGAGGATTTTACATTGGTCCTGCCTCGTTAAAAACCTCACCTCCGCTAGGAGTTCCCCTGTGAGGAAAAAAGAGTGCAAGACCTTGATTGGTCGCTGTAAAGACTAATGCTACCATTAAAAAGTAAGTAGTGGCTGTCCTCCGCTTATATTTCACGGGATAGCCTTACACATAAGACTTGGCGGAGGTTGTCTATGTTCCATGTGATCGGAGGTGTTGCTGCTTGCTCATCCGTCGACGGAAGGCTCCTGCCTTGTTGTTGCTTTTGCAATGTATGGACCATCCCACCTTTGCTTGAAGCTTTCCCACGCTTGAAGTGTTTGGTTTCTTGAGCACGGTCTTCACGCCTGACTTCTTGCGGATCTTAATGTCTCCTCTCCATTTTTTGGTCTCTCGGCTTGGTATTTTTGTGTTTTCCACGGCTTCCAGCCTTGTTTGCTCTAATGTTTCTTTTTGGCATATTCTTCGTCTTCATCTTTTGCTTCATGACGGAGGCTTTCAGCCAGCTCCTCCTCCTGAGCATTGCTTCTTCTCCATACATGAGCTTGAATGGGGTGAAGCCGGTAGCTCGTGAAGATGTTGTGTTGTGAGACCAGATTATTTTGGGTAGTTCGTCTCGCCCATTTTGCCTTTGTGAGGTTGAATGGTCTTTGATATTCTGGAGAATATTATTCCGTTTTGCTCTCTCCACCGCCCGCTTGACTCGGGTGGTAGACTCCACGCTAAGGCTATCTTTGTTCCCATTTGGGAGCAGAATTCTCTGAACTTGTTCTGAGTCAAATTGTTTGCCGTTGTCGACTGCTACTCATTCTTGGTACCCGAATCGCAAATTATGTTCGCCAATAGAACTTGGTGATGGATTCGAGGTTATTTTCGCAGGGCTTCGCTCTATCCATCCGGTGAAGTATTCCACGGCTACAACTGCAAATTTGTTCCTCCTTGTGTCACAGGTGGACCGACAATGTCGACTCCCCACCTCCGTAGTGGCCAAGTTGGAGGTATCAGCCATGCTTTCTCACAAGGGTTTTTTCCCGGGTGAGGTGCTTAAGTTTTGGCAAGCTTCGCATGTTTTGACGATTTGTCAAGGGGCCCTTATATGCGTGGCCAAGAAAAAACCTTGCCTGATGGCCTTCGCCGATAGTGCTCTGGTCTGATGTGGGATCCGCAGATGCCAAAGATGTATTTTTTTGAGTAGTTCTAGACCTTCGCTTTGTGGGATGCATTTGAGCATTGGTTGACCACTCCCTTTTTGAATAGTTGGCCATCTATGAGAGTATAGTTTCGCCTCGTGCCTCCGTTCCGTGGCCTCCGATCGCCTTCCGATAGCTTACGTTGTTGAGGTTGTCAACTATTGCTTGTCTCGCCTTCACCTTCCACCAAAGATGACTGCCTTGAATGCTTTTTTTTTCAAGAGTTTCTCGTCGGGTTTGTATACCACATTGTAGACCGTGGTTCGGGGGGCATGCTGGAGGTTATTTTGCCGCCGCTTTTAGCTAGGGTGTCCGCTCCCGCCGTCTGCTCGCTGGATGAACTTTACGTTGAAGCCCCGGAATCTTCGCTCCATTGCTCGACCACCGCTTGGTAGTTTTACAAGTTCCGGGTTCTCCGCCATGCATTCTTTTTTTCCACTTGACCTGCTACTAGCATTGAATCTGCTCGACTCGACCAGTTTTGCGCCGTAGGCTTTGCTTTGGCGAGCCCTAGAATGAGTCCTTCAGATCACTGGTGGTTGTTTGTCTCAAATTCTAGTCGTGGCGAAGCATGATTTATGCCTTTAGGTGACATTATCGGCCGCGGGAGGCCTCGCTCCGTGCCCCGCCCATGCTCCATCCGTATAGACCGGTCCATAGCCCGACCGATCATTTTGCTCTTCGCTTGTGTGGCGCCCATTCTCGCTACAAAGCTCTGGCTAGTACTTGGGATCAGACAGGATCCGTGCACGAATGTTATTTCGAACCGAGAGAGCCCGCTGCCCATTTACCGATTCTTCCCGAGGTTTCCTTATTCTTAGGACCTCCGCTAGTGGCTATGAGGTGGGCACTATCACTTTGTATGAGTGAAAATAGTGCTTGAGTTTCCTGATGCTATCACGAGGGCGTATGCTATTTTTCTCTATTTTCGTAGTTGATCTTTGGCTCCCGTGGAGTGCCTCCGAGACATAGTATATTGGGAGTTGATGAGGTGGTCATTCTCGATCTTCTGAATCGGCAGGCTAATGGCGTAGTCCGATGCTGCGATGTAGAGGAGTATGTGGGTTTCTCTTCGTTTGCATCAAGTATCAAGTTAGTCGTTCTTACGAGATATTCTTTGAGTTTTGGTAAAGGCCTCCCTCCGGCTCTTCTCCCCATCTCGATGTTTCCTCCTCCCCCTTAGTGCTTGGAAGAATGGGGATTTTTTTCTCGTCGACTGAAATGAATCTCTGAGAGCTGCTATTCCGCTCGTTAACTTTGTACTTCTCTTTGTCTTAGGCTCAGCCATATCTCCGATTGCCTTTGTTTTTTTCGGGATTGGCTTTGACCCCTTTTGAGTCGATAATGTATCCGAGTACCTTTGCTTTGGTTACTCGAAGACACACTTCTCGGGGTTTAGTTTGAGGCCCACTTTTTCAGATTCGCGAAGGTTTCCCCGAGGGTCTTGAGATGTGGTCTTGTTCTTTTGCTCATGACTAGTGAGATCGCCAACATATGCAATCATGTTTTTGCGTATTGCCCCATCAGGACTTTACCGTCATTCTCGCGAAGGTTGCCTAGCTTTTTTCAAGCCCTCCGCATTCCGACGGCAAGATGTCCTCAATGGGGTGGTGAAGCTCGGTCTTTTCTTCATCTTCTTCCTTAGCCATATTTGGTGGTATCCCTAAATAACAATCTAGCACGAGAACCTCTCGACACCCCGCTGCCTTGTCGACGATGAGGTGTCTATCCCCGTAGGGGGGTAATTGTCCTTTTGGTTGCTTTGTTGAGATCCGTGAAGTCTATGCACATCCTCATTTTGCCGAGGTCTTTTTGAACTAAGACAACGTTTGCCAACCCGGCCGCTGTATTTGACTTCTCTAATTACTTTGAATCGAGCGCCTTTTGGACCCTCCGCTTGACGCAATCATTCTGTCTTCTCGACATTTTCCTCTCAGGGCCGCAGCCTTCTTTGGTCTCATTTTTGGATTGATATCTCTGACATGCTCGATGGTGTTCTATCAACCCCGCTGAGGTCCGACGCTGCACTGTGCGAAGATTTCTTTATTTTTGATAAGGAGCTCCGCCAGCCTCTTTCTTTCTTCTTCCTTTGGTAGATCTCGCGTTATTGCTAGACCGGTGGTCGGGGTCATCATCTATTCTTATCTTCTTGATTTTCTTGCCCTTGGCGCTGTTTGCTCTTTTTTTCATATCTCGGTGGTTCCGACCTCGCTCTCTCGCTTGTACCGAATTGACATTTCTATGGGCGCGTATATGGCCTTCTATGCTTCTCGCTTCTCGGCTTCCATACACGGTTATAATCCCGTGAAGCCGATTTTCATGCACAAGTAACCCATATGTATTGGCGGCGTTGAACTTGTTTGTGAATCGAATATTGCGCGTTGTATGGGGAGTAGACATCAACGATGTCGAAGGTTATGTATTCCCGTTTCCTCGCGCTTTTTTCGCCTACTAAGGACACTGGCAAGGTTATTTTTCCCAACGCCCGTACTTGCCCTCCACCAAATCCCAAGTGGTGAGTCCGATGGCCGAGCTGGATTTCTCGCTGGAAATCTCATTTTGTCGAAGGCGCTGGCGAATGATGTCCCCCAGGTCCACAGCACTCTTTCTTACTTCCCATGTTGCTACATTTGTTTCTATTACCATGGCGTCCACGTGCGGGTAGCCTCCGCTGAGATCCGCCTATTGTTATGGGAGTCTTCGACCACCCGAACCCGATCGGCACAACTCGCTACATTGTTGACCGCTGGGAGGTGGTCTTTTTTCGCTTTTTGGTTTCATACTCTATTGATGATCCTCTCGCATCGGCATTATGGTTCCAGATGGACGGCAGTGGGGTATGAGGATTGTATTGATTCTTCTAGGCTTTGGCACTGCTTTTTCATGCGGGAGCTGTGCGGGGGGTCCTGCGGAGGTGGTGGAAGGCTTTGGTTTGAGACCTGATTGATCGGGCTCGTCTATTCTGCGTGGGCTGCCCTCGCCTCGGCATATAGTTAGGTGCCGCTTTTGGGTTTGAGTAAGACATGCTCGACTTCGGAAGAATAGTTCGCTGTGGAGGTGAATGTCTCCCATGCTGGCAAGAAGTTGTAGTAGGCGCTGCCAAAGTTGATGGGTGTGATGCGTGGACGTTAGGAGGGGTAGACTCGCAAAGTATTGTCAGGTGTTGGCCTCGAAGCCATGAGGTCTCCGAAGCGCGGTGTAGGTGTAAGCATTTCGTTGATCTCCCTAGTTGGCCGCGGAGGTGTTGGTTCGTGGGGCTCGATCGGTTAGTCCCTTGAGCGCCTTTGGTCTCTTTCTTTGGCCGGATGACTCGGGCAATCTCTTGTATAGTGACCTTCGCTCTTCGCCATGTATGGCGTGCCAGTAATCGCTTTCTTGGCCTTCTCTGCTCCAGCTTTTCGGGCCCTTTTCCTCGCATGGTTTCGATTGCTCCGTGGCTTTGTTCCTGTGCATTGCGGTACGGGCTATGGGCTCCGCCTGCCCGACATCTATGGTTAGTACTTTGCCGCCCTTTGGGCCTCGCTGTTTAGGTTGTTGCGCGAGTGTTCCGATTGCTGGTTCCTCTTGTTACCTTTGGCCACCGCTTATCTTGGTTTTGTTCTTCCACCTCCGAAAAGTCTTCGCCCGACCGTATCCAGCTTTCAAAACCGCTCGCGTAGCGCGATTGTTCTCGCTTTGTTCCGCGCCACGCTACACGGCCTCTAGGGCGGAGCTCTCCGAGGGCTCGCATCTATCGCCACTGGATCGTGGACGCTTCGGGGCCTTCGCTTTAAGTTGCAGTGAAATCTCTCTGAAGTAATCTTTCAGCGGGCTCGCTATGACCTTGCTTGCACCGAACAGTCCATATAGAGGTGAGTGACCGCACGCACTCGCTCCTTTGGAAATTCCAAAGCATCTTTGTCGCTGGAGGTTTTCCTATGAGTATAGCAGTGCCGGGTTTTTAGCATTGGAATACCAAGCCAAAGCATCTCCTTCGCGTACTATGAAAGCTCTTCGCCAAAGATCGGCAGCCGTTGCCACCCAACCAAGCAAACCGCCGCCTCATAACTCATTATGAATTGCGCGGGTCTCGCTCTTCCCGCTGGAATCTTGGGAGCCGCGGCTTTGTACCGGTCGGCCATGGTGTCCGCGCTTTTCCTCGATAGCGAGACTTGGGATCGAAAGCGCTTTCGGTCCGGTGGGACGTGCATGGACGCATCACTGGGTTGGGCGAAGCCCTCGGGTCAATGTGTTCATCGCCATGTGACTCGATATGGGGATGGATGGGATGATCAGCCGGTGGTTGAAGCCTCACGGAGGCTGATTGACGAATCGCATGCTCAATCTCCGCTGCAGTGAGCGCCATCTCCGCCGCTCGAGATCTCGCACAGGCTACGACGTCTCGCCGCTGCTTTGAGGATTCTCCGCATAGGCGGCGGCCGCTTTCGGTCTCCTTTCGCGGCCGCAACCCGTGGAGTGAGGGCTCGCAGCTCGGGCGCGACTCCCTCGCGGTCGGCGGGACTTCCACGCGGCGCTCGCCTCTTCGCTTCCGGCGCATACTTCCTCCTCTCTTGCCGCTCATCATCAAGCCGAGGGTCCTCCCGCCGCTGAGCGTGGTACCCTCGTGCTACGCTGTGGGCCGGGTGCTCTTGCGGTGCCTTTGCTTTTCGCGGGTAGTTCTCCTCCTCTTCGTGCGGAGCCATGGTTTTTCTCGTCGAGCCCCACGCGCGCGCCAATGTTGAGCTTCGCTCTCAACACTAGGTGTTACTCTCCGCCAGCGGTGCCCCGAGGGCGAAGGTCCGTGCCGTGTGCAAGCGCGCGAAGAAATAAGGATAATTGTCCATAAATGGAATTCACCAGCTCTCCTCTTATTAGGAGGACTCCTCCCGGTTTATGGGTTTCTACAGCTTGCCGGGGTTACAAGATTACACTCTGCCCTCCAATATCGCATATTCCCCTACTCTTAAATATTAAAGTGCGCCTCATCGCGTATTTGCACATGTCGCACCGCCCTTTCCCCGCTGGGCCCGCCTTTGCCGGTGTTCCTCGGGCGATCGTGGGACCTCTCAGGAAGCTGCGCTTCCCATAGGCCGGGGCCCATCGCGGATCGTGTGGTCTCTGGCTAGCTCAGCGCGCGCTTTGGAGGAAGGTGGCGCGGAGGCGTTGATCTCCCGCGGAAGCTGCGCGCTCCATAGCCGCTGGGCCCATCGCGATCCAGTGGTTCCTCGCCGCCTCCGCCACGCGCTTTGGAGGGAAGGTGGGCGAAGGTGTTGATCTCCGCGATCTCAAAGACGTAGCCGGAAAGATCTCGGCCCCGTAGACGCCCTCGGCTGCGATAGGGGCCTCCGCCGCGGCCTCGTGGCGGAGGCCCGCAAAGATGTTCTCCTCACCTCGAAGGGCACAACACAAACTACGCACTCTGATCGCTAGCGCAGGGCCTCCGCGAGCAGCTCCGCTTTTCCTCGTGAACACCTCGGCTGTTCGGGTTTGGGATCCATATCCCAACAGTATGATATTCTAATTTTTCAGCAAATCTTGGTCTCAATATCTCTCACATGTGGAAGAGATCTTCAAGGTACTAGCATCTCTGCCAACATTTTCTTAAAGAAATCTAAAATGCCTCTTTTGGTCAATCACAATCGAGTTATCTGGGACATATTATTTCAGGCGCCGGAGTAGTCAAGTGATCCTCGAGAAAATAGAGGCGCTGGATCGCTGGGCTACTACGCTACAACTCTCCGCGAACTCGAGGTTTCTGGGTCTTGCGTGTTACTACGTAAAAATTCATCATGCGGATTATGGCATAATTGCAAATCGCACTCTCTTACGATCTTCTTAAAAGGATTCATTCTATTGGACACCTCTAGCAACAACAACCTTTGAGCATCTTAAGAGGACATTGTCATCGCGACTCAGCCCTTCAAATTTTCCGTGACTTCAACAAACCGTTCGTGGTGGAGTGTGATGCTTCCGTACGTAGTATGGGTGCCGCTTTTGCATCAAGGCAATGGTCCAATAGCTTACTTTAGCAAACGTTGCCCTATAAGTACAAAAGTTGGCCGCTTATGAACGAGGAACTCATAGGGCCGGTAATAAAGTAGCCAAACATTGGCGCACCATATCTCCGGGCCTTTTATTATAAGGTCGATCATTACAGTCTCAAATACATTTTTAGATCAACGCTCTATCCACAATTCCTCAACATCAATGGGTTAGCAAATTACTTGGTTATGACTTTACTCGTGGAATAGCAAACCTCGTAAATCCAGCTGTGGTGGTCGATGCATTATCTCGCCGTAACACTGCAGGCATCTTCAAGTAATGGCTATTTTAGAAATTCAATTGGGTTTGTTTGATCGCTACGTGAGGAAATTGCATTCAATGATAAAGCTCATAAGCCTTATTGATTCCATAATCACGGTAAGGATTCAAAGATGGGAAATTCGTGAATGGGTTGATTCTCGCTCAATAAAAAGGTATGGCTTTCACAATCATCCAAACATCTTCTTGACTATTCTTCATGCAATTCATGATTTAGCCTCATGAGGGAATACGTAAAACATTGCATCGATTTCTGGCAAACTTTCTTTGTTAAACATGATAAACGCATTGTCGAGATTTTGTGAATGATCGGTTTAGTATGCCAACTGAACAAAATCAACATCTACATCTAGTCAACTTCTTCAACCTCTACCAGCCTGCAATCGTGATCCGAGAGGATATTTCAAATGGACTTCATTGAAGCATCTTTCAAAAAGTTGGCACCAAGTCGGTAATTTTAACA
>JADLZK010002074.1:0-116106 GCA_015847255.1 Hyparrhenia diplandra
CCCATATGCCGATGGGCATCAATAGGCCTATTAGGCAGATTTGTTTTTACTAGTCTTTCTCCCTAATACTCACGATGGTCCCAACGGCTCTTTATTTGTATTTTTACAACTTCGGATTTCACCCCGGGCCTCCCGAGACTGCCGTGAGAGCGATTTGGTAAGTTGGGCTTTGTTAGATGAGTATTTGGAGATGGGCTTCTGGGCCTTTGAGGGGCCGAAAGGATGTCTCGTCCACAAGTCCTTCTTCGTAAATTTGTCGCTGCGGGCCGGCTGCTCGTTCTTCTCACTGTCTTCCGCCAGGTGCGTCTTTGGGTCGTGAGGCCGCGGCCGCCTTCTCATCGATCCTTCTTCATGGGCCTTCGCGTCAGCCATTTTTCGTATGCTTACTTTTACCTATGGGACGATTATTTTCGTCCCCTACAAGCGATGCTCGAGCCCCGAGGGAGTAGAATGACTCGCTCGGGGTTTTTGGCGGTTGTCTTTTGGTTTTTGGTCTACTTTTTGCTTCGAGATCTGCAGTCGAAGCGCACTCTGGTGTCAGCTCTCCCGGGCCCGGAGGAATATTTTAATTCCTCGAGGGCTTTTCTTACTGCCGTAAGATTTGAACTACCCACTCAACTTGTGCAAAATGCGAGGGATGTCCGAAATGCGGGGGCAACCCCGGAGCTCAGCGCTATGTGCGCAAGGTCATTCTAAACTTCCCCAGATCTTTTTACTTACGCTCCTCATGTTGCCCTTCTCGGAAGGGAGGAGGAGGGGGTTGTGCCACACCGCCTCTGCATGGCTGAGCATGGTACACCCCATTGAGCGCTGTAACAGAAATCTAAGCGAGTGCCCGGGTGCTCTCGCCGAGCGTGAGTCGGCCGTGTGGTCTAGGACGCACTCCATGAGACACTCTGCCTCCTAGGATCCTGCGTCCCGGCAGTCGGGTCTTGAGGGCCGGGCTCCTCACGGATGGGACATCTCTATAAGCTGCACCGTAGTCTTAGATACTGTTCGAGAAATCCCCGAGCTCGAGGCTCGAGCTCGGGCCGTTGTGCATTTCCTCTTTGTCTCTTTGCTCGGCTGCCCCGGGGCAAAATGTGTAGAAACCTGGAGGGCCCAACTTAGATCCCTTCGGACCGTATGGTGAGCGCATGGCTCCGGCGCTCCCCTCGGGGTTACGCATTGCGGTGATGTTTCGCTTCGCCCGAGGGCTTCAGCGCGCCTCCCGGGGAGACATTTGAGTTTAGGCAACGGGCGACATTTTTACCCCCTGCAGGGGTCGGGCGCATTGTGCACTTTTTCACGCTACCTCTCGAGGCGATCGTGCGTGTTCGATGGGACGGCTGCGTGGCGCCGGAGCCCGGCTGTTTCTCTGTATCGCTGCGAGGGAGCCCACTGTCAGCCCTAGGGCTGTCGCCGTTGGATCGCTTAGTTTGGTCTCGCCGCGCCCGGTTGCGCTAACACGACGGTTTCCGCCTCCCTTATATATTTGGAGGTTCCTACCGTGGCGGCGGCTTCCTTCATCTCCCTCGCATAGTGCTAGTCCACAGTACTTTCGCCATTGCCAAGCGAGAGAGGGAAGAGATCATAGAGAAGGAAGGAGATAAGGGAAAAAGCGAGGGCGGTCGCACTTACTTCGCATCCGCCTCTCCGTCCGCGTGGTTCTGCCGTGGAGAGGGTGATGACGCTCGCGAGGAGATGGAAACCACTCCTCTCCTAGATCCTCTCCCTAGCCACGATCATCGGTGGCATCGATGCCGGTCGCAGCCGCCGGTGGATGAGGGTCTCCTATGCCCCCGTATGGATGACGTGCGCCGGAGTGGCCGGGTTCCCCGATGTGTCTCACGAAGAGCCGCGATCCTCCATCCGGGTATGTCGTAGTGTGATGGATTATCATAGGCGCAGGGTTTTGGTGCCGGCATGTAGTCGGTTCATGCGGGCGATTCCGCATTGGTATGGCGCTGAACTCACCGATTCCCTCGATCTGATCGCCAAAGGCGTCGATCTTTGTGGCCCTACGTGAGGGTTTCTTGGGAATCGAGCCCCATTGAGACCACAGGAGTGGTTTTTCAAGGCGGAGTTGAATACGAGCAAGACCACACAGCTCCACCCGCGACCCAGTGTTTGGATATCTTGTGTCTGTCGGCTCCGCCCTTATGACAAACATGGGGTGGGCCGGTCGGAGGAGTACCTCCTCTCGCGGCTCACGGGTTCGAACAAAGGGGATGAGCGGGAGGGTGGTTCTATCTTCGGAATGACGGAGGGAGCTTCGGCGTACAGCGAGCGTGATAAAAGTGAAGCGACAGTGGCACTCTGGGCCGCCGCAACATGAGCAACATCATCGGATGGCCTTCACGCTGCCATCCGCAGCCGGGATCGTGATGTGAACGCGGCGGGGTTGTAGGCCGCTTTCTCGCCGTCAAGTCCTTCCTCTCTGGTAGAGGCCCCTCCGCCTCGCGGGCGAGATGACGGAAGGAGGCCAACTCGGCCCCCGACACCGGATGGCGTTTGGGGGATCTTGCAGAGTGAGGCCTTGAAGCGTCGGGTTCGCATGTTCTGGGTGATAAGACCCCTAAGACGCGGTCCCCAGGATCCCAATGCGCCTGGATCCGAGGATATATTTCTATGGTGGTGAGCTTTCCTTGCTAATTATCCCTTGCCTTGGTCATCCTTCTTTCCTAGTGTTTTAAACTCAGAACCTATTTCTTTTTCTTTGTTCAGGGAAGATTGAACTATAAGGACTCGTTTCCTCCGTCCCCAGAGGACCGGGCCGACGGGACGCCCGTCGTGCTCGTAACGAGCGCGACCGCTTGAGGAAGGCTCGGGCGGATGAGAAGAAAGCTCGTGAGGGTGGCTTTTGAACAACCGCCGAGCAACGGAAGCGTGGCGAGTCAACGGAGTCCTCGGCCACGGATTCTGCCTCATCATCGGGGAAAGTGATGCCCTTCTACGCTAGGATGCTGCAGTGGGGTCACCGCCGGGTGGAACTAATGGGTATGCCGAAGAGCGGGGCCGGGCGAACTAAAGGGGTCACCGCCACGCGGCCCCAAACATGATCAATCTCCCCCTAAGTCCGGAGGCAACGGGAAGGGAGCCGGAGACCCCATTGGGAGCTCCGACCTTGACGCTGCAAGGGGCCGCTCGCCTCCGTTCGGGGGGCCGGCCGGTACCTAGGTCCTTTCGGGCCTCGGCCCTGCACCACGCCAAGGAGGCCCCAAGTCGTTGAGTTGATCTTCTATCTCTATTTGTCTTAGGTTGTTTCTATTCGTGGTTGTTCGCTTCGATTTCCTTTGCATCCTTTATTAGGAAAAGAGTTTTCGGGCGCCGCCCTCCACCCCCGAAGCAACTCAAGTCCGGCGCCAAGCTTTCGGGCCAAGGTCGTGAGCTGTTCCGTGGGAGCTTCCTTGTTATCAACGCCTCTTCCGTGGATCCCTTCGTGAGGTGACCAGTGACGTGTTGGTGGATGCCAGCCTCGGCTCATCCCCGCTCATTGCGGTTGAACTGCCATCTCCCCAAAGCGACCCGGCCCGACGAAGGTTCCGGAGGCTCGGGACGGAGTTGATTTCTTCTCCCTCTCCCCTACCGCCTCGGGTAGCAGCCACTAAAAACCTGGTTTTCTGGGGGTCTGTGCTGGGATTCGGCAGCAGTACTACGGGGCCCGACCCTGTTGACGTCCGTGATCCCCCGCCTCGGAAGGTGTTTCAAGATGCTCTTGGAGAAGTTCCCCAAGAGGAGCTATTTGACGCCTGGCAGATGCCTTGCTGCCGCCTGTGGTGCCCTCCCGGCGCCTCACCGTGGTGGTCTGTTCGCCCTATGACTTGGGAACTTCCCTTGTTCGAGGGGAACCTCTCGTCCCGAGTTTGACCTTGTATTGCCGGGAGAGTCATGAAGGCCCTCTCGATTTCTTTGGTCAGAATTCCCTCGCATGGGGAGGATTCAGGGGACGCCCCTTTTCTAATGATCCTCATGCTTGGGGGCGCCCCTCGGTTGAACTTTGGAGATCGTTGGAGGGTGGCGCCCGCAATGGTGATACACGACGCTTCGAGGTTGCCGCTTTGGGCGGAGTATGACCGTGATCAAGAAGTGGGGCAACCGAGGGTCCGAGAAGATTGGCGGACCTTTGCGCCACCATTTGTCTCAGCCGACGCAGGTATGTGGCCCTTTCCTTTATACCTATTTTTGCACCTCGTTCCTTGTTCTTCTTTTTTTGATTCCCGGTGCCAGGGATTCGCATATAGTTTGAAGAGATGTGCTCGAGAAATCGAGTTGTTGAGGAGGAATGTCATGGGCCGGAATGCTCTTAGACAGAGCCGAGGCCGAGCCGCGTGGAATCAAAGAGGGAATTGCCTCGCCGAGCCCATAAACGGGCGGGAGAGTCGCTTTAGATTTTCGGTGATGGAACCGAGACGCCAAATCCATAGCAATTAAGGCTAAGTCGATGCCGACTGTGCCATCCGCGGACTATGAAGAGGGTTGGGTCGAGTCCCTGAAGTTGTTGGAGGAGGCCCGTGATCGAGCGTGACTGTGCTCGTGAGGAGGCCAAGAAACAATCGAAATGGCCAACTCCCCGAACACGAAAGTGGAGGAACTCTGCGAGAGGTGGATTCGCGAAGAAGGATGGGTGGTTTGGAACTGTCTACAAGTGAGCATAATGAAATGCTCAAAGTGGAAAGGGAAGTGTGAAGGTATGATTTTTCTAATTATGGTTGCGCCTCGAGGATCACCTCCTCCGTTATGGCCTTTAACCCTGTTTTTTCTTCCTCGCAGGCGAGAGGTTGCGGGTAGAAGCGTAGAAGCCGCCACCAATATGTCCCAATGCCTCAATGCCGGAGGAGAGCTCGCCAAGGAATTGGAGGCGGTCGTTTCGATCATATCCACCGGTTCGGGCCTCCGGACCGTGTCGGGTACCTCTTGCCGAGCTGGAAAGTGCCCTCGGGGGATATGTCCGAGGCGTAGATTCGAGCGCATTCCGTAACGGGATAAAATGCTGCCTCGCGGTGATGTGCTTGCACTTCCCTTGTCGGATGAAACCCTCGGGATTCTTTCCGACGGCTTCTTCCCCGGGCGAATGACGAAGAAGAAGGGAGGTGTTGCCGATTTTAGAGGACCGATGAGCGTAAGATCGCCAATTTTTATGCCCGGGTGGAGGGTCCTAAGCAGCGTGTTGGCCACTCATTTTGAAGATGAAGTCGCTCCCCTTTTCGCCTCGTAGAGTCGAGGCTATGAGGCAGCCCCTCGAGCCTATGGAGGCATCCTCCGAGGATGTCTTTGCGAGTGTGCCGAGGGAGGGTGATGAGGAGACGAGTGCTTCGGCGAACCTCCCTTCCCAACCCTCACCGAAGTTGGGTCGGAGAATGTCCCTGTGCCCGTGAGTTCTTTTTAGGTCAAGCTTGTAAGTAACTTGTGGTACGTGGCCCGAGAGGCCTTTTGTAACTAGGGATCTTTTATGCTTGATGCCTCGGAGACTATGTCAATCTTTTGCTTCTATCTAGCTTAAGTACTCGCTTGAGTTCCTTTCGTATTTTTCTTTCCCGAGTTGATTTGGCTATGGATACCCCCGGGGCGGTCCTTGAGCCCTTTTTTGCCTCGTTCGAATTTCTACGAAAGGTTCTTGCGGTTTAAGCGTGTTATAAGCAAAAAAAGAAAGAAAAGAAGTTTTTTCAAAGCATTCATGTTTCTTAGTTTTTCCAAGGGGTTATCGTAAGGGGAGGGGTTCCCTCCCAGGGTCCCCGAGGGAGGTTTTGTCTTTGGAGTGGTTAAGACAAAATCCTACCTAAGAGAATACTTTGACTCATAATTTTTCCGAGGAATAAGAAGATTTTCTTTATTGCTTTTGTACAAGATGTGTATGTACATGGCATATTTTCTGGTCCTAAGGATAGAACCGGCGAAGTTGCTCTATGTTCCGTGCATTAGAGTAAACTTCTCCTTTCTCATTCTTAAGCTTGCATGTCCCGGTTTGAGTACTTCTGGCGATGAAGTATGGCCCCTCCCATGGTGGAGCTAGCTTGTGTCTCTCGGCCGTCCCTTCTTAATTTCAATCTTGGGTCGCCAACTTGGAAGCCTCGGGGCTTAAGTCTTTCGGGCGTGATATCGTTTTAGTAATCTTGGTAGCGAGCGGAGTGTATTAGTGCTATGTCTCTTGCTTCTTCTAATTGGTCCGGCCCGAGTCCTCTCGAGCCCTTTGGTTGCCTTGTTCTGTGTAGGCTCGGAGTCTTGGGGACCCATACTCTATATCGGAGGGGAGTACGGCATCGGACCCATAGACCAAAAAGAAGGGTGTGAATCCTGTTGCTCGCCCTTCGTCGCCCTTAAGCTCCACGTAACGGATGGTAGCTCTTGGTACCACCTTTTGCCATAATGGCTTAGTTTGTTGAAGATTCTTGGCTTGAGGCCTTTTTAAAATCATGTCATTGGCTCTTTCTACTTGACCGTTGGTCTTCGGGTGTGCGAATCGCATTTGTGTCTACCCCCGATGTTGTAATCTTCACAAAAGTCTAGGAACTTTTTTTCCAATGAAGTTGGTTCCGTTATCCGTGATGATCGAATTTGGGACACCAAATCTCGAGAGCGGATCTTCGAATAACTTTCTTGTTTCCGGCCCGAGGCGTGACGACCGGTCGGGCTTCAATCCACTTAGAGAATTTGTCTATTGCTACCAACACATGTGTGTAGCCCCGGTGCTTTCTTGAGGGGTTCGATCATATCCAATCCCCACACCGCAAATGGCGGGAGTGATTGGAATGGTCTCAGTAGAGCTTGGCGCAGGAGGTGTGTCTTGTGGGCATAGTAATCGCGGCAGCCTTTGTAGGTTTGGACTATATGATTCGCGTCTTGACCTGGCTGTCGGCCAATAGAAACCTTGCTCAAGACCTTTCCCACCGTGGTGCGTGGAGCAAACATGGTGTCCGCACTCTCTCCCCGTGGGTATCTACCAATGGCTCCTTTCCTTGCTCTTGGGAGATGCACCTGCAAATATTCCCCGAGGCCCCCTTTTTGTATAGTTCTTGTTCGTCCCCAATTATCGCAAAGGACTTGGCCCGCCGAGCTATTCGTCTTGCTTCGGTCTTGTCCTCCGGCAGTTCTTCTTTAGTCGATAGTTTATCGTGGGTAGTCGCGAATCTTGTGCTTCTTCATCAATTTGCATGGCCTCTCCGGCCGTTGTTGGGTTGCTTTCTAAAGGACCCCTTCCCCGAAGTTTTGCTCCCGATTTCCCGAAGAGGGTTCCGTGAGCCCCGAGGGGGTTGGGTTAACCCCGAGGGAGTCTCCCGTTTTGGTACTTGACGGAGGGTTTGTAGAGGTCTAGTGTCAAGATGTTTGGTGGTACCTCGGCCCATGTAGATGCGACCTTTGCGCAGCTCGTCCCACGCCTCATTGTACCTCCTTGGAGTATGCCGATGTTCGAGGCCATGGAATCTCGTCTTCCGGCTTTCTTACCTCTTGGCAATATGCTTCCATTTTGGGATCGTGGTAGGTAGAGGAATTCATCACTTGATCCACCACGAGCCGGAGTCTCCTCTTGTTTCGGTCATCGGATTCCAAGGTCTACCGCAATGCGGAGACCTGCTGACCAAGGCTCATATTCTCGCTACATTATTCGAGGCCGAAAAATGCAGCCTTATTGCATACCTTATGTGAACCCCGAGGGGTGAGATGAAGAGTAGGCCTGTTCCCGCTCCTGTTTTCATGAGGGATCCATCGAAGAACATCGCCCAAAGATTCCGCTTGGATTGGCGCAGAAGGTAGTTGAGTATCGATCCATTACGCCATGAAATCGGGCGAGGATCCGAGATTTTATGGCCTTGCGTGGGCGTATGTTATCGTCTCGCTCATGAGTTCTATTGCCCATTTGGCCACCCTTCCGGTGACTTCTTTGTTGTTTATTATTTCCCAGGGGAATGTCGATACCACCGTGACCGGATGTGCCGTGAAATAGTGTCGGAGCTTTCTTTGTGCCAGTACCACGGCGTATAGCAGCTTCTACATCTGGGGATATCTTGTCTTGGTGTCTGTTGGGTGAGTGCTCAACACAACATGTAATTGATGATGATATGGTTTACAAAGGGGCCATTCAACATGGCGTTTACAAAGGATGTCAGTGGGGTATTTATAGTCCCCCCCCGGCCGTAGTTGTCCAAAAACACTAAGAATTCTAAATTGATCTTCTACAAAATGTTCTTCTTCGAAGATACATCCTTTATCTTCGCGAGGCTTCAAAGGTAATGTCGGGCTTCGCAATGCATCTTATCCTATTGTAGTTGTTTTGGTAACACCGCAAGCGAAGTCCCCGTGGTCGTCTTCGCCGGATTCTTGACTCATTCTTTCTTATTTTGCTCTTGCTATTCTTTTGTGAAGCCAAAGTCTTGCGAAGTCATCTTCGATATAGCACTTGTCTTTGTTCTGCATGTATCCTGAAATCTTCAAAGTTTGGGACGAAAGTTAAACAGAAACCAAAGTTAGATCCCAACAGTGTCTGAAAGTACTTCACTGATGAAGTAGACCGGTCGTTGGACTAGTAAAGAGTGCCCCTCTTCTTGCCGCTCAACCACTATGGCCGCGCTTACTACCTGGGTGGTGGCGGCAACATAGAAGAGTAGTGGTTCCCCAAGGTTTGGTGGTACCAATACCGGGCGGGTTGGTGAGTATTCTCTTTAGGTTCCCGAGGGCTTCTTCTCGCCTCGGCAGTCCAAGTGAAGTGCTCGGATTTTTTCGAAGTCCATGCGGGGGGTAATCCCTTTTCTCCAAGCCTAGAGATGAACCTCGCCGAGAGATGCTAGGCAACCCATGAGCTTTGGACACCCTTGAGATTGGTGATTGGTTCCATATTGGTTACCGCCGCAACCTTAGTTGGGTTGACCTCGATGCCTCGTTGTGAGACAATGAATCCAAGAAGCATCCCGCGAGGGACCCCGAATACACACTTCTCCGGGTTGAGTTTGACCCCCTTTTCATTTAGGCACTGAATGTCGCCGCTAAGTCTTCAACTAGGTTTGCTGTCTTTTTGGACTTTACCACGATGTCATCAACGTAAGCTTCAACTATTTGGCCTATGAGCTCGCCAAACACGTGTTGCATGCATCGCCGGGTAAGTGGCTCCCGCGTTCCTCAACCCGAAAGGCATGGTGAGGTAGCAATACATCCCGAAGGGCGTGATGAATGAAGTCGTGAGTTGATCGGACTCCTTCATTTTTATCGATGATACCCGAATACGCATCAAGAAAGGATAATGTTTCGCATGATCCCGCAAAAGAGAGTCAACGATTTGATCGATTCGAGGCAAAGGAAAAGGAACTTTGGGACATGCTTTATTGAGACTAGTGTAGTCAACACACATCCGCCATTTCCGTTCTTTTTCTCTACTAGGACGGGATTAGCTAGCCACTCCGGGTGGGACAATTCCTTGATGAACCCGGCCGCCATTAGCTTCTGGATCTCTTCCCCGATGATCTTGCGCTTGGCATCGTCAAAACGCCTCAGCCGCTGCATCACAAGTTTGGAGCCGGCTCGGATGTCTAGGGAGTGCTCGGCGACCTCCTCGGTATGCCCCGACATGTCCAAAGGACTCCATGCAACGTCGCGGGCGTTTGCACGGAGAAAGTCGACGTTAATCGCTTCCTATTTCGGGTTGAGCTCAACCGATGGTCGCCACTTCTCTCGGGACGCTTTGGGATCAAGCGAACAATCTTTGTTGCTTTGGAAGTTTCAAAGCCGCCTCGTGTGCCGCTTGGCCTGGGGGCTCCCACACATTTTGTCGAAGCTCTTGGAGACTTCAGCGATGAGGGTCTCTCGAGATGGCAAGCGCTTCCGCGACTCGACGCTCTCGACGTCACAGTTGTATGCATGGTGATATGTCGAACCGGTGGTGATTACCCCTTGGGCCCCGCATCTTTGCCTTGAGGTATGTGTAATTAGGTACGGCCATGAACTTGGCGTAGCATGGCCGGCCTAGTACTACATGGTAAACCCCTCAACCCGAGGACCTCAAAGGTCGAGTCTCCCCGAGGGGGGTACCAAGCATACCCGTAAGTCAATCGCCCGAGGGGCTTTACTTGCTTCGGGGGACAATGCCGTTGAAGGCTGGCCCCCTCGGGCGGATCTTGGACTTGTCAATCTTGAGCAAATCGAGGGTCTCTTCGTAGATGAGATTGAGATCGCTTCCTCCGCCCATGAGGACCTTGGACAGTCTCGTGTTACCGACGACTGGATCCACCACCAATGGGTAGGCTCCCGGGTTCGGGATGTGATGTGCATGGTCTTTTTGATCGAATGTGATTGTTTGATCTCGACCATTTGTGAAGCTTGGGAGTGGCGGGCTCGCAGAAGACCTCCCGTCGCTCTTTCTTTCTCTGTCGGGCCGTCATATTGCTTGTTCTGCCCCCAAAGATCATGAAGCAATTGTCGACCTTTGGGAACTTAGAATCTTCCCCGTCCTCCCCTTCGGGCTCTTCTTTTTTTCTCCTCCCATTCGGGGGATCATCCCGAAGTTTGTTGAAGTGTTTGCGGAGGGTCTTGCACTCCTCTAGGGTATGCTTGACGGGATATTGGTGGTTGGTGCAGGGCTTCTTAAGCATGTCGTCGAACTTGCCTGGGGGTGCCCGAGGCCCCTTTCGGTCTACTGCCGCGACAAGTTCATCCTCGAAATCGCCCTGTGCTAGTCCTTTGCCCCGTCGGCTCTTGTTCTTTTTCTTCTTTTTGGCGTCTGGGGGATTTGATCCCTCGGCCTCATCCTCTCGGCGTTTTCCTCTCTTTGAAACTTGGTCAAACAGTGCCCCGACGGACTCCTCGCCACTCGCAAACTTGGTCGCAATATCCATTAAGTCATTGGCTTTAGTCGGGGTTCGACGCCCCAACTTACTGACGAGCTCTCAACAGGTGGTGCCCGCCAAGAACGCCCCAATGACGTCGGAGTCCGTCACGTTCAGGAGTTCATTCCTTTGCTTCGAGAAACATCGGATGTAGGCACGCAGGATTCGTCGGGCTTCCGGCGGCGGTTCTCCGAGGTCCTAGGAGTTTCGTGTCGCAGTGCGTGCCTTGAAAGTTCCCTCCGAAGACCCGTACCAAGTCGTCCCCAGCCCGCGATTTGATTAGGGGGGAGGTGCTCGAGCCATGCTCGCGCTGACTCGGAAAGGTAGAGAGGCAGGTTGCGGATGATGACCTTGTTGTCATGAACACCTGCAAACTGGCAAGCCAAACGGTAATCATCTAGCCAGACTTCGGGGCGTGTCTCTCCGGAGTACTTCTCAATGTGGCTCGGGGGTCGGAAGCGTGATGGGAGCGGTGCCCTTCGAATTTCCCTGGTGAAGACTTGCGGCCCCGGGGGGTCAGGAGAGCCGCCTCGCCTGTCGCGGTCGTTCCATCGTTGTTCAATTTCTTCCCTTAGGTCGGGGAGTCGTCGATTGTCCCGTTGGCTCTGCCTTGATTGTTCCCTCGGCTGGCTGTGGTTCGTGTGGTTTTCCTCAAGACGTTCCCAAACGTCATAGTTGGATCGATTGTCGACTAGACGCTCTCTGACAGGTCGCGCCGGGGCTTGGCTTTGCTCAGGTTCGGCAGATGCTTGTTGGCTGCGTATTGGCTCCTGATGCCTAGATGTCGCGTAGTTCCTGAAAGCCGAGCTGTCAGCTTGTTGGACCGCGGCTTTGTCAAGGAGTTCCTTGAGCTCGTCTCGTAATCTCCTCCCCTCGGTGGTGGAGGGTTCGGGCATTTCTCGAACAAGCATCGTAGCCGCGGCTACGATGAGGCTGGCACGGTTGAAGGGAGATGGCACCCTCAGGGGGCGTGAGCTATTCCCGGTATTGGCCTGGCCGCTCGGGGCTTGAGGCGCTCATGGGTTTCTTTCTCGCCGTGACCGTTCCTGACGAATGGTTTGTTCTAACCTTCATACTCACGCGGCCTCAGCTTGAAGTCGGGCTTCGATGTCTCGTAGCTGCGTACTTTGCCCTGCGGGGACTGCGACCGGACGTACCGGAGCTGATGCCACCGGTGTCAGCGGGGCACGTTGTTGTGGTGGTACTTCTGCATTGTCATCACTTTCCTCGGGGTCAGTAAGATGACCATCTACGAGCTCAACGTTATAGCATTCCCGAAGGGGATCATAATATTCATTATTGAAAAAACTGAGTTCAGAGTCTACAACACAGGTCGTCCTAGGGCGATATCCTAAGCTTGGATGTCCATCGTGGAGCTCCCGGAAGTAGGCGCCGACCATCCCTTGGTGAGGGGGTACCCTCGGCCCGGGGGAGAACAAGTTGTCCCAATCCGGACTTGCGGCGCGGGGGAAGCCGTCGTGCGGTGCATCCGCTATCGCCTCAGCGCCCTGTACGGGAAACCCCTAGTTCACCATGGCGTCACGGTTGTGGATCACGGGCGTGGTGGTTGCCGTGCCCTAATGCCTCATAGATCTCTCGAGGCGTTGTCGCCGCGACGGCGCGCTCGCCCACGCCGTAGGCTCCTTCTGTGGCCGAATGGGCGCTCGCCGCCGGGCTCGTGGGCTCTCCATTGCCCTGTTCTCTTCCCGTAGGCGCCATTGTGGCTGCTGCTTTCGCCAAAAGCAGAGCGGCCTCCTCCTCCCCGTCGGTGTCGACGAGCACGGGAAGAGGTCGTAGTTGAAGTTACGCCTGACGCGTCGTCGTTGGCGTTGCGCCCTCCGGCGGCGACGACCATGGTGTCGGTTGCGCCCCCTTGGCGCCTGGGAGCGGTTGTCCTCCGATCCGTTCGGGAGTGAGATTCCCTGGAAGTCGTGGCCCAAAGACCACGAATTCGAGGTCGCCAAATCTCGGCCGGTGTCCCCGTCGTCTCGCATTCAAGGCCCGACGAAAGCGTGACGGGAAGGTGAGAGATGTCGCCATCTAGGTTTGTGGGAAATGATCTTCGCACAGCGCTTCCCCTACCTGGCGCGCCAACTGTCGGTGTTTTGAGAACCGGGGTATCCCAAGTACCGGCAATAATATATAGGCTGTGCGCTCCCCGCCTGATGGCGTGTGCGAAATGGAAGACGAAGAGTTTATCCTGGTTCAAAGCCATGGGGCCTTACGCCCAAAGAAGTTGTGATCTTTCAGATACCTCGCACCAAATGTGCACGGAACCAAAGCGGTTACAAGTCGTTCTTGGGAATGAAGGAGAACTTCAATCCCGAGATGAGATGACTAAGTGTGAAAACCTAGAAAAGGGGATCCGTTCGCATTTGTGGCATCACTCCCCTTTTATAGTCTAAAGGAGAGATAATGTATACAATACGTGTCGTGTACAAATGCTAAGGTGTCCACCGCCCGGGCCGTAGGCGTATCATGCCCGAGCCCGGCCTCGGGTTCCCCCAAGGGAATGCCCCGGTGTGGACGCGTGTCTCGGTGTTCCCCGCGTTCGTGTCCGTCGCCCGGCGGGGTGGCATCCCGAGGGCCCAATGGGGATCCTCCTCGATCCCATCACGATCCTTAGCTTGTTGGGTCCGTGTCACGGGCGTGGTGTCGACATCCCGAGGGTCCTTGGACTCGTGTCGAGGAGGTGAAGTTGTAAGCAATTGAACAGTGAAGTTGTGTTTCCTTGTGTGGGGTGGCGTGTGTGGTAATCTCCCTTTACGCCCCATCAACGGGGATGCGAGGACATAACGGGTCGTGAATCGACGGTGGCAATCGATTGCCCTCATCACCGTGACTGAAATAGGTGCATTAAATGCGGCCGTCCCCCACCACCAAAGTTAGGTTTCCCAAGGTGCGCCCGAGGTTACATACCTCGGGAGAGAGGAAAGAACCAGTGGTCGGGGTTTCCCTACCCTCGGGCGAGGCGGAGAAGTCTCGTCCAAGGGTCACGGTCCTCGGGCGAGGTAGGGACTGCCTTCGGAGATCCCGTGCCCTCGGGCGAGGCGGAACTTGGTCCCCGATGCTCCTGACCTTCGGGTTAGGAGTAGGTCGTGGCAAGAGCAGTCACGTGGGCGGTCTTTGTACCATTGTGCTGATTCGCCCATATGCCGATGGCATCAATAGGCCCGTTAAAGCAGATTTGTTTTTACTAGTCTTTCTCCCCAATACTCACAATGGTCCCAACGGCTCTTTATTTGTATTTTTACAACTTCGATTTCACCCCTGGGCCCTCGCCCGGCTGGGGCGATTTGGTAAGTTGGGCTTCGTTAGATGAGTATTTGGAGATGGGCTGCTTTGGGCCTTTGATAGGGCCAAAATGATGTCTCGTCCGTCAAGTCCTTCTTCGTAAATTTGTCGGCCAAGGGCCGGCCTTCGTTCTTGTGGCTGTCTTCTCAGCCTAGGGTACGTCTTGGGTCGTAAGGCCCGGGCGTCATCTTCTCATCGATCCTTCTTCGTGGGCCTTCGGCCGTGCCATTTTTCGTGGGCTTACTTTACCTATGGGCCGATTATTTTCGTCCCCGACACTATAATTCCAATCCATGGACTGCAGTTTGTGGCGAGAAATCGCCTTGATCTGGATTCCACCCCCACAACCACTACACCCGCCTCACCGACACTCGTGGCGCCATGGGTCCCGACCAGAAGGCCCTGCTCGCCGAGCTCGACAAGCGTTTTGCTACGTAGGGAGATGCGTTTTGACAACCTCGACAAGAAGCCGGACATAACGGTAGAGAATTCCTCTTCCGTTTGTACGCCTTTGGAGCATGCCCACAAGGCGTTCGACAAATGGCGCTCGAGGTGGACGAGTTCATCGACGACCGTGTTTCGAGGTGAAGAAGCCGCCCACGCTCAAGTTTGAGGTCGGTGTTGGTATTTGATAAGCCTACGTAAATATTTATAGTTTGTATAATCCGCAAGTTTAACGGATACCGGTGAGCACTTCACCCGGAGAGGGTTTTAATATCGAATCCATGGGAGAATGATGTGAAGATAACTGAAGCATATAACTAATCCCTGAGTAGCAATCAAGGACTTGAGAGGATAAAGAGATAAGGAGATTCCTATGGTTGTCTAGTTCTTATCCTTGTAAGCAATGTCGATATTGTCTTAAGGGGACGTACTCAAAGGAAAACATGGATGAAACATGCAATCCTCCAGCAACAGGGTCCTGCTTGGCCTATCCAATGGGATGTGGACTCCAAAGGAATCAATGGTACTGTCACTACCACGCTCCGGAAGGTAGGGTGCATTCACAAGCAACCTTGGTCTAAGCACCAAGCCTAAACCTAAGCTACCCCTCTAATCTATAGCGTCCTACAGATTAAAGTACTCAAATAAGAGTTGTGAACAATAAGAACAATAAGAACATTTACTTACTTAAATAAGAAGTTGATCCGCCATAGAAGTCTCGGGATCAAGTGCCATGAGGCCTTCGATCCGGAGGTACAAGCATAGAGAAGTCACCATGTGTCCCGGTGCTTCCCTTCTTTTCCTCCACCCACTCTTTAGCTCTCAAGACTAGATCTATAGTCACTCTCTTGGGGTACTACTGATCTAATCTATCAACTTGATGCTTTGCTCTTCAACTCACTCTAGGGCTTCTAGTTCTACATGGTGTTCTAGTCTAGATTGGAACTAGAGAGGAGAGGTCAGGCCTCAGTCTGTTGAGTATTGAGTTGAATAATGAATTAGGGTTTCACCTTGGGGTCGTGGGTGCTTTATATAGCCTTTGGCGATGAACGATGGCCCTTGGATCAAACCGACCTTGGCAACGGTGTAGATACAACCTCAATGTCGGTTACAAACCGACCTAAAAGTTGACTTGATTTGGGCTCAATCTCCGGCGGTCGCCATGAAAAGGCCGGCGATCACCAGTGCCTTGGATCACAACGAGTTCAAATTTCGTGGGTGCGTAGATCTCGTTGATAGCTTTGTAATGACCGGTATTTTGCGTGAAACGGAGTCGGGATGAGAAAGTTATGGCCGTTTTAGTGAACTCGCTTCAAGAATCGATATCTTTTTGATTCTCGACTCAATATAACAAACAATATATCCGTTTCAATCGTCTCGACGAGCTCTTTGCAATGGTGCTATCTTGGAATATATTTGTAACATGTTTATGCTTCATATGTCTTGCAAACTCTAGGCTTTTCCAGTTTAGTCCCTAAAAATATATAAATCACCAAAACTTGTGGAACTATGTTAGTAAAGCCCCTAGTCTATGTGATTATTCATTTTATGCCCTTATTCCATGTTTAGTTGACTAGTAATATTATGCTATAACAGGTGTCAACAGTCGGCAAGGCTACCAAGTTCATGGAGCGCACTCTGGTGGATATGCCTATGGCGCACCATGGCGTGTTCCCCATAGCACCATCGACGAACATCATCGAGCCGCCCCTCGTGCCAGGCGCTCCAAGTCTACTTTCCGCACATCCAAGCGTGCTCATGATGGCCCCTTCGTCAAGCATCCTCGAGCTGGTTCAAGCGACAGGCGCACCTCTCCTACATCCCAAATCGGCCGACTCCCCGTTGCCAAGCACACGGTCCTCAACACCAAGCCGCCTCTCATGCCGAACATCAAGTCCGGGCGGCCACGTCGAGTACCAAGTTGTTCCGCACCCATCTATGGAGTTCCCAACCACCAGGCCCTACGGGCACCACTTCGAACAAGGGAGCTACAGGTTGGTAACAACCGTAGTTCCCTCTACAAAGGGTACAACCAGTCATCACCTTCCTCCTCCCCGGGATCCTAACCTCCACCCCCACCTAAACTACATCCATCAAGTCTCTGGTTGTCCACCACCCATTTATGGTTGTTTTTCTGAGTTTGGGGGAAAAGGAGGCAATGACGGGAGTCACTCGTCTAAGCTGCCTATGTTTAACTTTCCATTGTTTGAGGGTGAGCATCCTATGGCTTGGCTTAAGGATTGCGAGGATTATTTTGACCTCTATTTTGCTGAGTTTAGATGGGTCAAGGTGACTGCAATGCATTGTAGAAAGGATGCAAACTGTTGGAAATAATCTGTTGAGTCCCAGCTTCGCAATTGTCCATGGCTTTTCTTCAAAGAGCTAGTGCTTGAGCGTTTTGGACATTTTGTTGATTCGGCGTCTCTTACACATCTACCAATCAAGATCTGTCTCTAAGTATAACCACAAATTCGTCG
Source organism: Hyparrhenia diplandra (assembly GCA_015847255.1). Taxonomy (NCBI): domain Eukaryota; kingdom Viridiplantae; phylum Streptophyta; class Magnoliopsida; order Poales; family Poaceae; genus Hyparrhenia; species Hyparrhenia diplandra. The sequence goes on from JADLZK010002074.1 coordinate 17,006, forward strand.
GCCTCCTAGATGATTTGCTTGCCTATGCTCCTAACCACAATCCTCTATACTATACCCAGCGTTGCATAGACGGTCTCAAGCCTGAATTGTGCTCTGTTGTTCTTATGAAATGTCCTTGTACCTAGGATTCAGCTAGCGACTTTGCTTTGTTACAGGAAGAGGTGTGAGACCGCGACAACCATCAGCCTCCTAGGTGATTTGATCGTGCTCCAATGGTTGGCGCCCTACCCTTGCAACCTCCACCACTAAAGCAAATTATGGTGGAGGACAAGCAGCCTGTGGCTCCAACAGGCCAGTACAATGCTACGGACAAATTCTATGATCTCCACGCCCAGCGTCGCACTCAAAGCCTCTGCATGTGTTGTGTTGCACGTTGGAGTCGGGATCACAAATGTGCGGAAATGGTTCAGTTGCATCTGGTACAAGAACTCTGTGATTTGTTTCCTGAGGCTAACGAAGACAATATGCAGTAGCCAACATCCCCTACTCATTCTCAGATTATGGTTCATATCTTTGTGGCAGCAGCGGTAGGGACGGTTGCAGCAAAGTCTTTTTATCTGAATGGCAAGTTTATCCTAATTGACTCGGGTAGCACACATACCTTTCTAAAGTCTGCATTGGGTTCTTCTTTGCCGTCAGTTCAACAACTGGAGCATCCAATTGCAGTTCAGGTGGCTAATGGGGAGGTTATGTCTTGCTACCAGCACATTCCAAATGCAATATGGTCAGTTCAAGCTTGTGAGTTTGTCACTGATCTAAAGTTATTGCTTTTACAATCATTTGACATGATCTTAAGTTTGGATTGGCTTTCTAGCTTTAGTCCCATGCATATGGATTGGAATCAGCGTTGGTTGGCTATACCATACAAAGGAGAATTAGTAATGTTGATGGTTGATGCTCCTGAGTTACTAGTTGGTTCAGTCATTCAGCTGTCGATGTTACAGCCAGAAGGCCAAGTGCTTCCTGAATCCAAGCTAGTGCTATGTGTGGAGTTTCAGGTATTGCTTTCAGAGTATTCCCACCTTTTCCAACCACCAACTACTCTACCTCTGAAGAGGGACTACGATCACTCGATTCCACTGATCCCAGGCGCTCACCCTGTGTTTGTTCAGCCGTATAGATATGCCCCAGTGCTGAAGACCGAGATTGAGTGTCAGGTTTTTGAAATGCTTGATCAAGGTACCATTTAGAAGAGCCATAGTGCTTTTGCATCCCCAGTTCTGCTGGTGAAGAAGGACAGATCCTGGCGATTCTGCATGGATTACTATCATCTCAACACAATTACCTAGAAAGGCAAATACCCTATGCCAGTTATCGATGAATTGCTTGCTGAACTCGAAGGTGTTCTCTAGTCTCGATCTCCAAGCAGGATTCCACCAAATTCATATGCATGAAGGAGAGGAGTTCAAGACGACATTCCAAACCCATTACGGACAGTTCAAATTCTGAGTGATGGCCTTTGAGCTGACTGGCGCCCCTGCCTCATTCCAAGATGCTATGAACACAACATTAGCTTCCTACCTATGTCGTTTTGTGTTGGTCTTCTTCGATGATATTTTGATCTATAGCCCTAATTTGGCTTCTCACTTGGATCACCTTCGGAATGTGTTCCACCTTCTGTCATGGAATCAGTGGACGCTTAAACTCTCTAAGTGCAGCTTCGCCCAAAAACAGTTAGTGTATCTCTGGCATGTGATTAGTGGGGCTGGAGTTAGCACCGACCCTTTCAAGCTTTCTGCTAACGCCAACTGGCCAGTACCTCAGTCTATCAAGGATCTATGAGTACTTCTTGGCTTAGTGGGCTACTACCGCAAGTTTGTGCAGCATTTTGGGATCATTGTTAGTCCTCTTACCAATCTTCTCAAGAAACACATTCATTTTGTGTGGACACTTGAACACAATATGGCTTTTCAGCAACTCAAGCAGTCTCTCTGCCAGTCCCCTATGCTGGCACTACCTAATTTCGCTCAACCATTCTGTATTGAAATTGACGCATCTGATGTCGGGATTGGTGACGTGTTGCTGCAGGATGCGCACCCACTAGCTTATATCAGCAAGTCCTTAGGCCTGAAATCACGCGGCTTGTCTACATACGAAAAGGAATACATGGCTATCTTGCTAGTAGTTCAGGCTTGGCGATCCTACTTACAGTTCCTAGAATTTATCATACTTACCGATCAGAAGAGTTTGACACAGCTGATAGACCAACAATTGCACACCTAGTGGCAACATAAAGTATTCTCTAAATTGATTGGACTACAATATCGGATTGTGTACCACAAACAGAGCAGCGGATGCTCTGTCCCACCACTCTGCTCCGCCAACCACCTGCGCTGCTATGTCTTCTCTAATACCTGCGTGGATCGCTGCTGTCACTGCAACTTATGATGTGGACTCCTTTGTGCATGACATTATCGCCAAGCTAGTTGTGAAGCATGACGGAGTACCCAATTTATCTCTGTAGTTCGAGATTCTGCGTTACCGCAACAGGATTTGGGTGGGCAGTGATCAGTCAGTCCATCTCCTCTTAATGTCTGAATTTCATGGATCGGCATTGGGCGAACACTCCAGGGTTTCCCATTACATATGCTAAGTTGAAGCGCTACTTTGCCTGGTCTGGGATGAAGCAATCATTCAAGCCCTTCATGCAATCTTGTTCAGTGTGTCAATAGTTGAAGCCTGATCGTGCAAGATACCCAGGACTTTTGCATCCCCTACCAGTCCTTGATTTCGCCTGGCAGGTGTTGTCCATGGATTTCATTGAGGGGCTCCCGTTGTCTGACGGCTATAACTGCATCATGGTGATCGTTGATCTTTTCATGAAATATGGCCACTTTATACTTCCGCATCATCCGTTCTTTGCTAAGTTTGTCGCCAAGGTGTTTTCAATTTAGTTTATCTCCCCGCATGGGTTCGATGACCATAGTGTCGGATCATGACTGGATTTTCACCATCTCCTTCTAGATCGAACTCTTTGACTTGGTGGATGTGCAATTGAACAACAGTACCATCCCCAGTCCGATGGACAAACGGAACGTGTCAACCAATGTCTCGAGACTTACCTACGCTGCTTTGTGCACGCATGTCCGAGGAAGCAAAAGAAGTGGCTATTTATGGTGGAATTCTGGTACAATTCCTCTGAACATTCTGTTATTGGGCGATCTCCCTTTGAAGCTCTATATGGTTACGCTCCACGTCTCATGGCGATGCCTCCTGAAGTTGAGCCTAACACCACTACCCCGGTCAGTGCCTGGCATTCTACCAGAGCATGGATGGAGACTTTACTGCAAAACCATCTACACCACGCTAAGAACAGAATGAACAAACAAGCAAACCAGCATCGTTCGGAGCAGGAATTCTCAGAGGGTGAGTCAGTATATCTAAAACTGCAGCCCTATGTGCAAATGTCATTGGCGCTGAGGTCTCATCAGAAGCTTGCCTTCCATTTCTTCGGCCCATACAAGATAGTGGAAAGAATTGGTCCCGTCCTTTACAAGCTGGAGTTGCCTCCTTACTCAGCTATCCACCAAGTTTTTCATGTCTCACAATTGAAGAAGGCAGTGGGTCAGAAATATTAGGTGACACCAATGCTCCCATCAGACTTTGCTTTACATCTAACCCCTAAATAGGTGTTGCAATCTTGTGCCGTGAGCCAAATGGGTCACCTGGTGCAGCAAGTTTTAATCAAATGGAACAACTTGCCCACTTCATTGGCGACTTGAGAAGATTATGAAGCAATCCATAAAATCTCATGTTTGGTTTTGGCAATTGATGCAACCTTATTATGCTATTCCTCTACTTTAAGTGTGCTTATGAGATAGGATAGCATAGATGGTGTGGAGCTACATGATCATGAGCATGGACTATGGTGATGTACAAGATGGATCATCAAGCTCGCTCGTTGGAAAAGCAAAGACCCTGAGATCAAGGGAAATGTATACTTGATAGGTCTTTGACTTTTGGTGATCGAGACAATATAAAGAGTGTGATCACATGTTGGATAGATAGCCGACTATCAAGAGGGGAATACCACGGCTAATCCGCATTTCAAGTGCCTCTAGGTTCATTGTGACTTACATATGCATTAGAATCCAGCGCACTAACTTCGCCTTTGAAATTGATTGTGAAATTGCTAACACACATGCACATAGAGATGTACACTTGGTGGTGTTGGCACATTTGCAAAGGCAGTGGTGGTTTGCAGGGTTGAGTTGGGTTTGGGTACTGTTGGCGGTCACTATCATACATCTTATACCGCCAACTTAGCTCTAATTAAGAGAGATGGAACACACTTATGTCAAATAAACGGTTACTACTCACCTAGTTCCACTTGTATTCGAGAATAATTGTTTTGCAGGAACAAACACGTAAATAGGTAAGAGTACGCCAAATAAAGAGTAAAGTGCAAACTCGGGGAAATACGCTTTGACCAAGGGAACGTGGGCGGCCGTAACCGAAGCAAAACGGACCGAAACACCCCCGGAAAGGCGACCTACACCGGGCCGCCAGCCCACACGCGAAGGATGGGACGCGGGGCGGGCCAAACCTGGGCCGACCGCGGCAGGTGCGGCGAGCCGCCGCAGCTCGCGCCGATCCCCGCGCCTTGTCTCCGTGTCCAAGCCGGAGGAGCCGAGGCGGTGCATGGCGGTGCTTTTCGGGGATTTGGCGCCAAAACTCCCACCAAAACCACTTTCATTCTCCTATAAATAAGAGGCCACACCCCCTTCCAAACACACAACACACACCCTTGAGCACTTCACTCACTTTCTTTAGTCCTAGTTGTAGTTTTGAGCAAGGTTGAGCTTCAAGGAGGGCTTGTCTCCTTGGAAGGATCTTTTGGTAATATTAATATTATTATGGAGTTCCTTTCAATATTCAAGTCTTTATATTCATATTGCAATGCGTTCAACTAGAGTATAGTTACCCTCATGTTATCTTATTAATGTGTGAACTATGATCTAGTTGACATATTAGTAGATAGAACTTGGCTAATTATAGAATTAACCGTCATGTGTCGACTCGCTAGAGAGTGGTCGGTTTATGTAGATTATGATGGTTTGGTGTACCTTCGGGTTTACCTTTATCCTTGCTTGTCGATCCGTAGGGTCGGAGTCCCGGGGATTTAGGTAGTTTTCTATATACGTGGACGTGGTGTCTAGGTCTATAGTAATCATCGAAATGCTCGGCATCCCACGGTAGTGAGGTAGGGGCGGTGGTGACAGCCCTGTTCCGCCCATCGTATTCCTCCACGTTCGGATGTTGAGTTGGAGTTTCGAAAGTGTCCATCGGCTAGCGCACTAGCCGCGGGCATCTCCTCATCATATGATCGTAATCCCATCATGATTTAGCCTCCTCACATGTTAAACTAGAGTTCACCCATGTGCAATATTTAGAACCACCTTCTCATTGTAGATTCTCTTTTATCCTTTTCTCTCCCTAGTGGTGTAGTAGCTTATGTGTGTTTGTCACTATCCTGAATATCTATTCTTCTTACCCCTGCAATTGACTAATGGTTATTCATAAATGCATTGTGGATCATCATCATCATTATGCTAGCTAACCACACAAGCCTGCCTTCCCTTGGGAAAATATAAATCACGATACCCGAATACCACCGGGTGAAATGCTACAATGATAGATCCGCGGCTTTATGGATTGACTAAAGTAAACACATGAATCCATCTATCATCCGATATCTCTTAACGTGATCTCCGAGAATATTATTCTTAGAGATTGCACTATGAAGTGCCAACAAGCATTTTAAGTGCCGTTACCGGAAATGGGTTATTATCTATTTCCTCGTAATGTCGTTAAGAAATATCAACAAGCATTTTCGTGCCGTTGTCGGGAAGGCATGGTTTTCTAAAAAAAAAAATCATAAAGCTAGCATATGATGATTATAACCACATGTATGAATGATAGCCCTAGTCTTTGCAGGCTAACTCTTTTGTTTTCTTCCTGTTGTGGATGAAAACAGGGGATAGTATATGATCGGGTCGCAACCTACCGAACAACTTCGTTGACAATCCGGAGGCGTTGATCGTAAAAGAGATGGTCCCGCATCGTTAGACTGCCGCTACTCCACCGGAGGTTGAACCCATCATCACCGTACCATCTTCATCAACACTCATGGCCAAGACACTCCGTGACTACTCAACCCCAGCGGTGGGCAATGTCCCCACCGGGCCAACAAATCAACGTTGGAGACAAGAATTTTGAGATCCGCGACCGGCCTCATCACGATGGTGGCCGTGCAAATCCATTATGTGGATTGCCAAGCGAGGATGCCAACGCACACCTTCAAAATTTCCTAGAGAGCCGTGTGACACCATTGTCATCAAGGACGTGGAGCTCGACGCCATCAAGCTCCGCTTTGTTTCCTTTCTCCCTAGTGGGGAAGGCTAAGTAGTGGTTTTACAAAGACAAAGCTCAAGTCGGCACACTGAGCAAATGCTCCACCGCGTTCCTCGCCGACGTTTCTTCCCAATGGGTAAAACCAATGCCCCGCTGGGCAAGAATCTCCAATTTCAGCCAGAATCCAAATGAACCAATTCTTGAAGCATGGGAAAGGCTGCAGAGTACATCCTTGCCGCCCACATCACGGCATGGAGACATGGCTCGTACTTGAGAACTTCTACAATGGTCTTACACCTATGTGTAAGGGCCATCTTGATGCCGCATTCTTTGGAGGGGCATTTCTGTCCCTCTTTGTTGAAAAAAGTGAAGCACTCATCGAGAAGATGATCGAGAACCAAGCATGGGGAGAAGACAGAGCCCCAACGAAAAGAGGCATGCACAACGCCAAGGAAACGGACATGCTAGTTGCAAAGATGGACTGTTACTCAAAAAGATTGGGAGATCAAGCCACCGAGAAGGAAGTCATGAACAACACTCTACCACCTCCAGAAGCATTGATGACTTGTGAAGTCTGTGGAGAGCTTGGACATTCGGGCAACAACTGCCCCGAAACTCGCGAAGAGCTTGCCTTCATCAACAATGGGTTCCATCCAGGTAACAACAATGGTAATAACAATAATAATAACAATAGGTGGAACAATCAAGGACGTCCACAAGGAGGTAATGGTTTTAATTACAATTACAATTCTAATTATAACTCAAACCAACCTTCTTTGAAAGATTTAGTCTATGGTCAAGCAAAGATTAATGAGTCCATTAATAAGAAGATTTCTTACAATGATAGAAGGTTAGAGAACATTAATTCACAACTTGATAACCTTACAAGTGCAGTTACAAATCAACAGAAATTTAACAAATTGGTTGAGTCAAAGTTATCCCATCTGGCCACTATTATACCAATCAATGAAGAAGGAAAAATTCCTAGCCAACCCGCTGAAAATGTTAATGAGGTGGTCACGAGAGGAGGTAAGGCCACTCGTGATCCACCGTATCCTAACCATTCCGCAGCTCCGCCACGGAATAACCGCGCTACAAAACAACCTCCCGCACCACAAGTGCCACTACCTCAGGAGGAGGATGAGGAAATTCCACCCATCATTGAATCAATGGAGAGAAGGGTCACTACCAAGAATTTTGGAGATACAAATCACATACCCTTCCCATCCAGGAGAAAGAGGCCAACCACAGATGACCAATTTGCCCGATTCCTTGAGATGATCAGCAAGATCCACATAGACATGCCACTAATGGATGTTTTGCACATGTCATCATACTCAAGATACATCCGGGCCATCATCAACAAGAAGGTGCCAATGCAGACTACAGAGGTGGTAAGGCTTACGTAAGAATGTAAGCGTAGCTATACTCAATCGCCTACCGAAAAAAAAGGAAAGATCCGGGATGTCCCACCATTTGTTCCATAGGATCACAAAAGATTGACCATGCCCTATGCGATCTTGGTGCAAGCGTGAGTGTCATGTCAAAGGCTGTGTTTGACAAGATGAACTTCACTCATCTAGTACCAACGGACATGATCCGCAACTTGCCGACTCAACAATACGTTACCCATCGAGGGGGTAGTCAAGACGCCCCCGTAAAAATTAGAAACTATTTTGTACCAGTTGATTTTGTGGTTTTGGAAATGGAGGCCACAAAAGAAACACCCTTGATCCTTGGATGACCCTTCCTCGATGCAGTAGGGGCACAAATCAACGTTAGAGAAGGAGAAATTCATTTCAATATTGAAGGCCGGGAAGAAACCTTCAAATTTCGCCCCAAGCGCGAACAGTGCACCATGATCTTCACGACAGGAGAAGAAGGCTCTGTAGAAAGATGGGTACAATGTGAAAAGGTTAGCTCATACCCTAATTTCCGACAAAAGAGCACCGAAGGTAAGTCAAGTAATAAATTAAGTATTTATTTACTTCCTTACGAGAATTTATTTACTCAAATAAATAAATAAATAAATATATATATATATATAAATGAATTCTTATTTTTCCCTTTCCAACACTATATAGTATTGAATTTAATATATAAAAAAATAAATATAACCTATAAATAAAATTTTCTAACTCATAAAATAAAACTCTTGATTTTTAGCACCCCATTTATTCTGCCATGAATAAAAAAATATAAAACATATTCCAAAATAATTTTTCATTTCATAAAGTATTAAAATAAACTTGGGAAAAATCAAAAATTTGGGCCAACGGTCGAAACCGACCGAAGCACCAACGGTCGGGGGAGCGACACATGACCGTTCGCCACCCCGCCAAAGTTGGGCAGCGAGGGGGGGCCACCCGGCCGCCGCCGCCGCGCCGGCGGCCACCGCCTCGGGAACGCCGCCCGCCCCCCCCCGCCTCATGGCCGGAAGTAGCCGTTGTTCTCGGTCCCGTGTCGCCGGTGTTTTGCTTTATAAATACTCGAGGTGCCGGGAGAGCTCACCACCCCTCTCATTCTCACATTTTTCACTATCCCACTTCACCTCTCCATTCTATCTTTTCTCCAAGAGCTTGTGCAAGAAACCTCTTGCACTCAACAGCCCCAACGTGTCAAAGATCAAGAGCTAGTAAGAATTTTTCAAGCTAACATCACCCTTGTTCTAGTTCTTGTTCTTGTTTTTGTCAAACATGAGCAGGATAGGAAGCAAGATCGCCGGAGCATTCAGCAAGACGCTGAGAAGGAGCTCCCGTCTCTCCCAAGGCTCAAGTTCTCGCCACACCGAAACCGAAGGAAGCCCGATGCACGAAGACGACGCTCCTCCTCAAGTCCACCCACACTTGACGATCGACCCAGCTGACGCTCCGTACCTCGACCTCCAAGATGCACGAGAAATACAAGCATACCACATGCTCAAAGATCGACCCTTCGCTCACGCACCACGCTTCTCCCAGGAAGCTCTCAAAAAACTAGGTATGGATTCCGAATTCCCTCGCATGTGGAGAGCCATAGGATGGGCAAAGGTAGATCCTCTTGATGAGTTAGGCTCTAAAATGCTCACTATCCAATTCCTGTGCACTTTGAAAGTTCATGATGAGGGTATTTCTTTTCGACTTTTTCATACCCACCACTATCACACATGGAAACAAATTGCTGAAATTTTGGGGTTTGATAAAGCAAAGTGCTTAATTGATTTCGATGCAGCCCTTCGCGGGTATAATCGTGATGCCTTCTTCATGCAAATATCGATATTGATTGCTCTAGTGCTAGATTTGAGGTCGTTAATGCAAACATACAACTTCCATCACTAAGATTTATGCATAAATGGATGTCTAGCACTATTTTTCCTAGACATGATCCCCGTCGCATTCATGATGCTGAATTAAAATGTCTCTTTGCAATGCTAAAACGAATCAAAATTGCTCTCGTGAAAGAAATGATTAATTGGATGCTAGAAACCATCAAGCTTACCACCATTGTTTATTGCACTTCCCTTGTGACACGGATTGCTCATGGTGTTGGTATTTGGAAGGAAGTAATGTTCTTTACATTCTTGACCCGCGCCCGAGATCACGATCCAATCCTTGGTTCAAGGGCATCATATTAAGCTTGATGCGGATGACCGCGAGAAAGTCATTTATTACTTTTCAGGGCTATACAATGGAGATTCCGCTTCCTAACCCGGAATACTCATTGTATAAGTCCCGTTCACTTACCTTCGTTCGGATCCTTTCCTAAGCCTTGAGAAGCTCTGTGTCTCGCAGTCAACCAGAGAGTAGCAAGAGATGGGGCAGGAACTTCATGATCACCCGCACCACCACCGGACTTTGTGCGGACCCCCTTTTGACTCCACCATCGGGTTCACGCCGGGCCCAATTACATGGTTTCTTTTCGGCTATGCCGAACCCAGTGGTACATACCCGGGCTACCGGTCGGGCTACACCCCGCACCCGGATCGGGAAGGCGGCTCAAAGATGGACAGGCTCCTATGAGATCTCTTCGAGTCCAAGGATTGCCTCCATCACCACAACGCCGACACACGGAGGAGCCTTAGACGATCCAGGACAAAGACACGCATCCACGGGCCCGGAGGTGAGTACTAGAAATATTCATGATACACTCCACTCCTATGTACGGATCGCGGTCGGCGCCACCGGGAGTACCGGCGGGAGTTCACCGACATCCGTGCACGAGAGGATCAGCGCCCACAACAGAGAGAGCCTTTTGGCTCCACATGGGATATAATCCCGACCCATAGGCTTTGAGCGGCTTTGGGGAGGACCCCCACGAGGTAAGCCTTTAATTTCCCAAGTCGTTTTCCTCTTTCAAAAAAAAAAAATGATAAAAGCAACAAAAATATATTCCACTCCTTTATTTGACATAAGATGGTGTAGGTTTCTCTTAAGATGAAATGATGAATAGTTGCTCTATTTATGAATCAGCTTGCACCTAGTTTATAACTTGGAATTCCTTGATGTTTAAGTTTGTTGGTCGATACTATCTTGTCCTAAAAACTTGATAAGCATGGGTTGCAAGAACATGATCCTTTTCTAAGTTATTGCCGGATATGATATGGTACAAAGAGACTTTACTATAACTTTGTTCTCGAGAGAACTTGACATCCGGGAACCTGAATTAAAAAAAAAAAAAAAAAAAAAAAGAGAGATGAAAAATGGACAAGTGTCCGAGGGCTAGTAGAGCCCACATCTCCAAAAAAGAGAGGAAATAAAAGACACAAGTCTAGGGTGAGAAGAAACCCACCTCCAAAAAAAAAAAAAGAAAGAGAGAATATCACACTCTCTCAAGTATTCAAAAAAAAAAAAAAGAGAAGAGTATGCAATTACATACATATGCTAAATAAAATCCCGGATGCATAGTTACTCAAAAGAATAAAAGAAGTAGTAGCTCTACTAAACCGTTCTATCTTGCAATCGCCCAAGAATGTGGAAAAATGTTATGAGACCCATATGATTTGAGTAATAAGGATAGATGAAAATTGCCAACTTATTTAAACAATAAGTGAACACTGTTATAAACATGGTACACTTTGATTTATATCGGCATTGAAGCAACACCCGATCATCAACCTAAATACTTAGCTATTTGCTCGGGACGAGCAAAGGTTAAGCTTAGGGGAGTTTGTTGGCGGTCACTATCATACATCTTATACCGCCAACTTAGCTCTAATTAAGAGAGATGGAACACACTTATGTCAAATAAATGGTTACTACTCACCTAGTTCCACTTGTATTCGAGAATAATTGTTTTGCGGGAACAAACACGTAAAACAGGTGAGAGTACGCCAAATAAAGAGTAAAGTGCAAACTCAGGAAATACGCTTTGACCAAGGGGAACGTGGCAGGCCGTAACCGGCAAAAACGGACCGAAAACACCCCGAAAGGCGACCTACACCGGGCCGCCAGCCCACACGCGAAAGGATGGACGCGGGACGGGCCAAACTGGGCCGACCGCCCGCAGTGGGGCGGCGCCGCAGCCCGTGCCCAATCCCGCCGCGCGCGCCTTGTCTCCGTGTCCGAAGCCGGAGGAGCCGAGGCGGTGCATGGCGGTGCTTTTCGGGGATTTGGCGCCAAAACTCCCACCAAAACCACTTTCATTCTCCTATAAATAAGAGGCCACACCCCCTTCCAAAACACACAACACACACCCTTGAGCACTTCACTCACTTTCTTTAGTCCTAGTTGTAGTTTTGAGCAAGGTTGAGCTTCAAGGAGGGCTTGTCTCCTTGGAAGGATCTTTTGGTAATATTAATATTATTATGGAGTTCCTTTCAATATTCAAGTCTTTATATTCATATTGCAATGCGTTCGAACTAGAGTATAGTTACCCTCATGTTATCTTATTAATGTGTGAACTATGATCTAGTTGACATATTAGTAGATAGAACTTGGCTAATTATAGAATTAACCGTCATGTGTCGACTCGCTAGAGAGTGGTCGGTTTATGTAGATTATGATGGTTTGGTGTACCTTCGGGTTTACCTTTATCCTTGCTTGTCGATCCGTAGGGTCGGAGTCCCGGGGGGATTTAGGTAGTTTTCTATATACGTGGACATGGTGTCCAGGTCTATAGTAATCATCGAAATGTCGGCATCCCACGGTAGTGAGGTAGGGGCGGTGGTGGTGACCCTGTTCCGCCCATCGTATTCCTCCACGTTCGGATGTTGAGTTGGAGTTCTGAAAGTGTCCATCGGCTAGCAGACTAGCTGCGGGCATCTCCTCATCATATGATCGTAATCCCATCATGATTTAGCCTCCTCACATGTTAAACTAGAGTTCACCCATGTGCAATATTTAGAACCACCTTCTCATTGTAGATTCTCTTTTATCCTTTTCTCTCCCTAGTGGTGTAGTAGCTTATGTGTGTTTGTCACTATCCCGAATATCTATTCTTCTTACCCCCGCAATTGACTAATGGTTATTCATAAATGCATTGTGGATCATCATCATCATTATGCTAGCTAACCACACAAGCCCGCCTTCCCTTGGGAAAATATAAATCACGATACCCGAATACCACTTAGGGTGAAATGCTACAATGATAGATCCGTGCGCTTGATTGACTAAAGTAAACACATGAATCCATCTATCATCTCGATATCTCTTAACGTGATCTCCGAGAATATTATTCTTAGAGATTGCACTATGAAGTGCCAACAAGCATTTCTAGTGCCGTTATCGAAATGGGTTATTATCTATTTTTGGTAATGTCGTTAAGAAATATCAACAGTACCGCGTGCCTATTTTCTATTCTTATTTGGATGCAATTTGTCGGAGGAATCTTGCTAACCATCATGCTCAAGTTGGTATACTTGTTGGGTAGCAAGTTGAAGCGAAGGTGATGACGATACAACAAAAAATGCATTTGCGAACATCACATTTAACGAACGCTGATACGACAAAAAAGATGGCGGCTCGCTCGGACACTACGTTGGATGCTGGCGGTGCCTAGCGCGTCCGGTGTGCGCCGGACGCGATCCGTAGAAGTCCACGCGGGGTGATCACGCTCGACGCTGGCCGGACGCCAGGTGGGCGCCGGACGCGGCGTCAGATGCCAATAGCTATCAGTTTGGCGCACTCGTTGAACGGCGTCGGATGCGTCCGGTGCTGCCTGTTGGCGCGTCTGGTGCGCCCGAAACTAGAGTTTTTGCCCCTAGCGGCTCTATCTCTTTGGGGGGCTTATGAATAGAGGTGTAGCCGGTCCTTTGGGATTTCGCTTGCACATTTGATCATTCTAACATCATCTTGAGCTGAGAAAACTCCCTTCCACTCTCTCCCTTGCTTGATTGTGAATCATTGGTGAGATTGAGTGAGATTCAAGTGCATATTGCTTGATCATTGCATCTACAGACACTTGTTCTTCGAAGGAGCTGCAGGATTCTTGTTTCTCTTGGGAATTTTCTCGGCTCCCTAGCGGCTTGGAGTTGGTAGTGGTGTTGAGCTTGATCGGTGATTGTTCGAGCCCACACCGGTGGATTTGTGAGGGGTCTTGAGCCTTCTCCGCAGGAGATTCGCGAAAGACATCGTTAGTGGATTGCTCGTGGCTTGTGGATCCCCATCTTGTGACTGATTCTTGTAGGCTCCCTCTGAGGGATATGGCACCGGCCATTTGCTTGCAAATCAAGTGGGTGCATCGCCACAATGGGGACTAGCGTGCCAGCAAGCACGTGAACCTCGGGGAAAAATCATTGTGTCAAGTGTGATTTGCTCGTTGGAGATTTCTTATTGACATCGGTGATTGGCATCAACCTCTACTTTTCTCGATGGTATTGTATTCTAGCTCTTTACCCCCTTGCTTAGTAGTGTCTTGTTTGTTTAGCTCCTAGCGATAGAATTAGTTAGTGTATCTTGTTCACCTAGAATTGATAGGTGGTTTGCATAACTAGTTGAGGATTCACTAAATTCGCTACGCCGTCTTATTGTCTAATCATCTTGTATTAGTGTTGCTGTAGAAATTTTTATTAGGCTACTCACCCCTCCTACAGCCATTTAGGACATTTCAATCCGTCAAGAGTTTCCTCGTGCAACTGCTTGGGGGCAAGCAATGTCCAAAGAGGGGGGCGATGTCAGTCGTTCTGCCCCAATACCAGCTACAGAGGAGGGTGAAGCAACTGTGCCCGGTCCGGCAAGAGAGACCGACGCATCTGGAAGTAGCCGTCCCAGGACCAAGAGGCCCACGATGCCAAGCTCGCGCTACCTTGCAAAAGATTGGGCCCAAGTAAATGCGCCAAGTCTGCGCAAAGAATCGAGGCATGGCCTCTTGTACTTAAGTGAGAAGGAGAGAGGTGAAAATGTATCCAACAATTTGTAAATGTAATTCAAACTCTAAACTCAATTACCAGTTCATCCAGGCTCTGGCCAGACTCCTCGCTCCCCCTGCTCGTTCCCCAATCCTACCTCCTGCTACCTCTCTCCTCCCGAATTCCTTCCGTGATCCTCATAATATCTCTTCTTATCTTGGTTCCCATATGTGAACATAGTTTTTTAAGAAATCAGTTCCTCTCTCTCATTTTTTTTTTTTTTTTTTGAGATTACACAAGACAAACGCAGACGCTCAACACGCACGCACACTCACCCCTATGAACACATCGCACGCAAACCCTACCCCTATGAGCACCTTCAAGGACCGAGCCAAAGCAAATCTTGAAGTTCAAGTCACCACCGGCGCCGCTGGAAGGTCCTAAATGGCTAGAGGGGGGAATAGCCTAATAAAATTTTTACAAAATCACTAGAACAACTTGTTAGTAAAGAACAAAGCGTAAAAGCGTTTGCTCTAGCTCTACTTGTCGGCAAGCCTCCTATTGACAATTCTAGTTGCTATAGTCTCTAATTCACACACAAGGACTAAGTCACTACTTTACCTCTAGGTGAACAGGCTAATTACTCTAGCAACTAAGCAAGTCTACTCAAACTACACTAGCACAAAATATATGAAAGTAGTGCAAGAGTGTAGAGATGATATACCACAATGTCGAGGCTAGTCAATCCAATCACCAAGGATGATATGATGAGATAACCAAATTGAAGCCAATCACCAAGAGACAAGTGGAGACACGAGATTTAACCCGAAGTTCACTTGAGCACCCTCAAGCTAGTCTCCGTTGTGCCGACCTTCTCACGTGTGGGGCAAGGTGGAGCTCACTCCTAGCCAAGTGCCTTTAGGCTACTTGCACCCAATGCAAATGAGAGGTACCCAAGACACGAGCAATATATTCCTTGCACTTTGTCTTCCCGACAAGGAGTGCGTAATCCTCTCACAAATCACCGGAGGTGGCCAAGAACAATCACCAACTCTTGCCAACACCTACACCAATCACCAAGCCGGCTAGGAGTGGTGCTCTCCAAGAGCAAAAGGAAATCCACCGGCTCACAACGATCCCCAAGTGCCACTAGATGCAAAGATCAAAGCAAAGTGCACTTGAATCACCTCAACTCACTAGAATGATGCTCTCAAGCAAAGGGAGTGAGGAGGAGGGAGTGTGCTCAGCTCTAGAGGTGTTAGGAATGATTTCAAATGTCCAAGCCAGCGAGCCAAGCCAGCCAAGCATGTATATATAGCCCCCATCACGAAATCCAACCGTTGGGGGGCAAAACACGCTCTCTGCAGGCTGACCGGACGCGCCGACCGGACTCACTAGTGAGTCCGGTCGATGGGTCCGGTCGCGGGTCCGGTCATACCAGACAAGCCACCTGGCCCACACTTGACCCCCAGCGCATGCGTCCGGTCCGTGGTTCCGGTGGGTGCGTCCGGTCGAGTTCCAACCGAGACATGAAAAACATGCTCTCTGGAACTTCCGATCGGAAGCACCGACCGGACCGTCCGGTCGTATCCGCGTGCTTCCAGTCGCGGGTCCGGTCACCGGGTCCCGCCGTCGGCGTCGAGCTGCGAAAAAACCGTCGTTGTGTTGTCGTTCCTTCGCCTTTGCTCCAAACCGACTTCCGTCACTTGATTCTTGTTGCCGACACGTCGAAGAACACCCCGACACCATGTGTTAGCATTTTGAAAACATTTTTCATCAAGTACGGAGTTAGCTCTTTAGGTTAGAATGCATGCAAATGATTTTGAACCTAGAGGCACATGAGGACCGATATGTACGATAGTTTTCTCCTCTTTATAGTACGGCTTATCGATCCTATAATCACTCACACCCTCTATGGTGTCTTGAGTGTAAAATCAAAATGGCCCTATGGATATACCTTTGCCTTGAGCCCATTTTGATCCGTGATCCACTCCAAGTCATGCACTTGATCATTATTTGGATCACCTCGACCCATCCAACATGACCACCATGCACCAACCTTGGCTTGACCAATCTCCAACTAATATAAACACTTAGCATAGAGAGTTTAGTCCTAGGATGTCACTAATTAGCCAAAACCAATCTAGAGATCTTCAACGCCTCGCTATCGACGGGGACGTCGCCTACCACTTAATGCACAAATACCGAAAAATCCTGAAATAAATCCAGATAAAGTGTCGCACCCAGGATTTGAACCCTGGGTGGGAGCCCCCCAACCAATGGCCTTTACCATTGCGCTGTGAGCCCCTTGACCTCTCTCTCATTTTAATGACACGTCATATTTGCTTAGTTGGCATCCTAACTAATGAACATAGAAATCATCTAGTTTTTGAATTGTCTTAATTAAATTGAGTACTACTATGCAAACATCAATCCATAGATAATGGATTGGCTTGATCAATCTATGTGCGGTTGGGCGCTGGTAAGATTGATGGTGACATGAGCCGTTGCTCTTTTTTCCGTATATAGGAATAGGATTAGCGTTATACCAACTGTTCAGGCCATCAAATTCTGATGAAACGACCGAGAAACCGACGTGCTCATGATTTGCTCGCTCCTCTAACTCTATCTCACACAGATACTCTGGCACATAGGCAAGCCACTGACATGTCCTGTGATCCTGCCCTGCTCATGCCGACGGTGGTTACACAGGCTCAGCAGATTTCAGTTATGAGGCTACCAGCTGCAGAGCAACAGGTACAAAACAAGGATATAGATAGATAGTAGATCAATGTTATGAGGCTACCAGCAGAGCAACAGCGGCAAACCGTCGACGAGTGTATCTTCTCCATTCCTATGTTACTGTCGTCCTTTTTCTTTTTTTTGACAACAATGTTACTGTCGTCCTTGGCAGGAATACGCATACAGGGCATATAATGCGAAAGAAACAGGACTGCATGGGAACGAAGCTTTCTCACTCAATCAAAAAGTACCCATCGTAGATATATATGCCTACATAGGCTACATATAATATTTATTTATATATATCTACAAGCTCTTCACGTGGGGCCACGTACATGCAACAACCGAAATATCCACCGCAATTGCACTGTAGCAGCTACAGGAAACGGAAAAGAGTGACACGCTGGATGACTGGTAGGTCGTGCGTACATCCATATCCACCGGCTCTCAAATCAATTCCATCTCCTCGTCATATACATTATCTACATTTAGAAAAAAAAATCCCTGTCATGCTTTTCCGTTCTTATATAGTCTTTACAATTCAAATTAACATAGCAACGACAGATGAAATTCAGTTGCTTTTGATCCAGTTCATATGAAAAGACATCAACATTTATGATACCAACATAAATGTCATTAGATTTGTTACGATGAAATATATTTTAATAGTATATATACCAATTTTATACCATAAGTATTTTATATTTTTGCTATAATTTTAATTTATCGAAGTTTAGATATAATTAACGATCAAACTATACTGCATTATATCTTTTACAAGGCATTTGCCCATTTTAAACAGTGACGACTATTTAAAAAACTGCCATCATTAATCTGTGCCAAACAAGCCAGCCGACCAAGTAAAAACAACCATTAACCGTGGCGGTCACGTTATAAAACCGCCACGATTAATAGCTCAACCATAGGGTTTGCTTTAACATAACCGCCTGGCGGTGTTTGTTAATTAACCGTCACGGTTAAGTCTAGGCTATAAATACAACCTCTACTCTCTTCTTACCTGCGGCTCTTCCTCCATTTTTTAGGGTTTTGAGCTCCAAAACCCTAAAAGTGGTCATTTCCTAGGGGGATGTTTTGCCCTTGAATTTGTTGAAGTTTGGCACCACAAGAGGTTGATTCTTACTCTCCTACCCTAATCTCTCTCTTTTCCATCATTTAGGTGATTTTTAGATCTAGATCCAAATGTAGGAGAGAGAAAGTAGATCTAGATCAAAATTTTGGTGCTTTTAGGTGCTTATCCTCTTTTTTTCATGATTTAGGTGATTATTAAGATGCTCTCCCACTTGGTATGTAAAAACACCTAGGTGTGCTTAATATTGTAGTTTATCTTGCTAGACTAGTTGATAGAATTGAAATTTAGATCTTTTAACAATAGAGATCAATAGAAGCATACTTAGCAAATTTTTAGTTGTACATCTAGATAGATTACTATTGCATAGGTTTTGATAAGTAGAAATTAGAAGCCAAGTTTAGAGTACAAGTTTTTTCAAGGCAAATAGCATAGAAGTTTTTGCAAGCCCAAAAAAAACTCAACAACCCCCCACCCCACCCCCAACCCACACACACCCCATCCCCCTCTTAGGCATCACGGTCCTTACATATACATTAAATAATTGTAAACTGCTATAAATAATATAAATGTGATCCATTAGTCTTTTTATATACATAGTACAACGCAAAAAACTTACAACACGCACGTACACTCACCGCTATGAACACATGTACGAAACCCTACACCTATGAGCACCTTCGTAAGACCGGAGCCATCACATCCGAGATTCGAAGTCACCATTGGTCGATCAAGTCAACATGTACCTTGTCCATCTTTAAACATAAGGAATCATATGAAGTCTATGACATATTATAGGGTAAAGCAAATTACACTCTCTTTATCTGAAGAGATCATGTAATTATCATATTTGGGTCATTTTTTTTAAGAGGAAGAACCTCTGCCTTTAAGAAAGCAAACGTCGGGTATTATTACAGACTGGGGATACCAGTTTTACAATGAAACGAGTATATGAAATGTAAAAAAGACTAAACAGCTGCTAGCTAGATCTCGAATACATCAGTTGCTGAGAACGAGCTAGGCTGAAACTCTCGCATCCATCTCATGATGTCCTCCTTAATAGACTTGATGCGCCGACCTTCGTCCTCCTTGAGTCTGATGGACCATTTCTGCATGTAGGATAAAATCATATTTGGGTCGTAGGTGATAGACATTAACAATTGCACATGTGAATTATGTTCTTTTTATGCGTCTTGGGGTAACTTTACCTAGAACCCATTACAATTTGGAATAAATTTGAAATGAATAGGTTTGGGTACCTTATATTTCAGAATGAGAGCGTAGCATAAGAAAAACTTTCTTTATGTCCTAGCAGCCTATAGACCAATATTTTTGGGACAGAAATGGAGCATATGAGAAATCATGCAGCAAGATAAGGTCGTCGATACGAGTTGGGAAATACGTATTCTCAATAAATACAGTTGGTAGTAAGTCCAGCTCGTACCCGATTCTAGCTTGATCGCGTTTTTGAAGGACGATTTGGCATACACTACAGAACACGAAAAACCAATCCACAAAATAGTAGGTGAACTGAGGAAAGATTAATTTATAATAACAGAACAAAAGGGAATGGCCTTAACAATAAGAACTGCTGATACTAGATGAAATATGCAGAGACTGATTACCAGAGATGGTGACAGCAAAAGATTCTACAGTACAATATGGACAAATTATGTGAAACCAAAATAGAAAGATGGAAAAAGAAATCCATACAAATAAATCCTGTATCCCTTTTCATGAGGAAGGAAAATAATCTAGCTAGAAAACGTGGCAGCCTTCCATTGGCCGAGTACGTTTATATAAGCGCACTGGTCCTTCCCTCTCCCTTCTCACGGCTCACGTCTCCTCCCTCCAGTGTACTGAAGTATACTTGGATCGCCATGGGTACCTTATTAACCTTCTCCTGCCACAATGCTGCAAGCACGGCAACGATGCTGCTGCTCCTGGCACTGTCGGCGTTCTTTTCATCGGCCGCCGTGGCGAGCGACCCCCTGTTCTCGTGCGGCCCGTCGTCGCCGTCGCGGGGCTACCCTTTCTGCGACCGTTCGCCCCCGCGGCGCGCCGCGTGGCGGACCTGGTGTCGCGGCTGACGGTGGCGGAGAAGGTGTCGCAGCTGGGCGACGAGGCCGGCGGGGTGCCGCGGCTGGGCGTCCCGCCGTACAAGTGGTGGTCGGAGGGCTGCACGGGCTCGCCTTCTGGGGCCACGGCATGCGCTTCAACGGCACCGTCAGCGGCGTCACCAGCTTCCCGCAGGTGCTGCTCACCACCGCCTCCTTCGACGAGGGCCTCTGGTTCCGCATCGGCCAGGTACGTTCTACCGCCGTATATGTGCAATATGGGCGTGCATGCATTGCACTATATTAATTATTATGTCAATAATAATACGTATATTTATTGAAAATAAGCTAGAGGCAGCACACATCATGCACGTATATATATTCATCAGTTTTATGATACAAGCTCACATCTATCACTGTGATGTGAGTCTGAGAGATTAGGCACGGCAATGGGCGGTTGGTACTTCAGTTGCCGCGGCCTTTACTTTAGGATTTAGATTAGACCCGTAGGCTTGAGAGATTTAACGAAAAGTCATAGTGGATGCATCGATGGTGATGGGTACATCAATGGAAACAATTAGCTGAATATACAAGTAGTCATACAAATTCAGACAATTTTATAGTTTGACTTGTACAAATTAATCTCGTAGTTGCATTCTTTTTTGAAGAGTATTGTATATTTTTGAAAATTGACAACTCCTGAGAGTGACAACTTTTCAGTGAACTAGCATGCTGAGTTGTACATGTCATCGTTTTTACTTGTGGTAAATTGAATTGGACATGTGTTGTAGTACAAATTATCATTTGTGTATTTTTTATTTATTTTTAACTAAATTCATCCTGGTGTTAGTAGTTAATTTTTGAGTTGCAAATCTAATTTCTCGACCCTTGGCCGTACGGTTTATCCTGCCAGAAATGGCGGCTGTAACTTCCGCCGTCACGGCAACAGGGCAAAGACAGCAGAGTAACAGTGAAGGTAGAAGGTGTAGTACGTTCAGAATATGACACTGATCGGTCGCAGGTGTTGTACGACTTGTGGTGGTTGCAAAAGGTATACGCGATAGATCGAGCACGGCCCTGCTTTTGTTTCGTCCAGCTCCGATCCAATGATTGGTCTGGCAACCAATGCAACTGTTAGAGCTTAACTGATCCGGCACTACTCAATTAAAGCTTGGGGCTCGCTGCAGGATGATCTTGATCCTGCTTGATTGACGAAATCTGGTAGCACAGTCGAATAAGCAAATACTGGTAGCGAGATATATTTTTTTTAATGAAAGATAGCGATATATGTCGTGCCAACAATAATGAATATATATGGTTACAGCCTTACACTTCGAACTGGAACGTAAGAACAGAGTAAGGAAGCGAAGTAGCAGATTGTGTTTTGGAGAAAGAAACACAGGAATAAACAATGCCTCAGTGATCTTGTTCCTTCTTTCGACTTTGAGATTACCTGAAATATATAGCTGAACAGGACACCACTTTCTATCCTGTTGTCGTCAACTAACCTAAAGCAGGGTAGACAAATGTCGTTACTGCGTTTCAATAATGACACACAGTAGTGTTGTTCATTCAGGGGCATCATGTGCCTGTCATTGTCACGTTGCTTTGCACCCGCGCACCCTCCATGAAACCATGATCGATCCATGGTTCTCAATGCGCGTACACATAAATGAGGGAACAGCAGTACAACTCACACCTATCGGTTACCCACTTTAACGATTGCCAAAGTAGCAATCACCAACTTGTTGAGCGTGCAACTGAAGCATGTCCTACAGTCCTACACTCTCCCTTCATCGAAAATGATCATGCGCCAAGTTGGTAGTCGCTACAGTGATTTAATCCGTCCATCCATGGTGATGTGAAAAATTGACATCTGCGGCCGTGCATGGTATCGTGCAGGCCATCGGACGGGAGGCACGGGCGCTGTACAACCTGGGGCAGGCGGAGGGGCTCACCATCTGGTCACCGAACGTGAACATCTTCCGGGACCCGCGCTGGGGCCGCGGGCAGGAGACCCCCGGCGAGGACCCGGCCGTGGCCAGCAAGTACGGCGTCGCCTTCGTCAGGGGCATCCAGGGCAGCACCCCCTCCGGCGCGCCGGCGCCGCTGCAGGCGTCCGCGTGCTGCAAGCACGCCACCGCCTACGACCTCGAGGACTGGAACGGCGTGGCGCGCTACGACTTCGACGCCCGGGTGACGCTGCAGGACCTCGCCGACACGTTCAACCCGCCGTTCCAGAGCTGCGTCGTCGACGGCAAGGCCACCTGCGTCATGTGCGCCTACACGGGGATCAACGGCGTCCCCGCCTGCGCCAGCTCCGACCTGCTCACCAAAACGTTCCGAGGCGCCTGGGGCCTCGACGGCTACGTGTCGTCGGACTGCGACGCCGTGGCCATCATGCACGACGCGCAGCGGTACGTCCCCACGCCGGAGGACACCGTCGCCGCCGCCCTCAAGGCTGGTAATAAGCTTTTTGGGGAACTTTAACCAGTTGTACCGAGACACTGCACTAATATGACCGTCCTGGCTTTAATTAGTTTAATTTAATTTACAAATTTCATTCAGGACTGGACTTGAACTGTGGGACCTACACCCAGGAGCACGGCATGGCCGCGATCCAGCAGGGGAAGATGACGGAGAAGGACGTGGACAAGGCCCTCACCAACCTCTTCGCCGTGCGGATGCGGCTCGGCCACTTCGACGGCGACCCGCGCGGCAACGCGCTGTACGGCCGCCTTGGCGCCGCGGACGTGTGCACCGCGGACCACAAGAACCTCGCCCTCGAGGCGGCGCAGGACGGCATCGTCCTTCTAAAGAACGACGCGGGCATCCTGCCGCTCGACCGGTCCGCGGTGGGCTCCGCGGCCGTGATCGGCCACAACGCCAACGACCCGCTCGTGCTGAGCGGGAACTACTTTGGTCCCGCGTGCGAGACCACCACGCCGCTCCAGGGGATCCAGAGCTACGTGAGGAACGTGCGGTTCTTGGCCGGGTGCGGCTCGGCGGCCTGTGGCGTAGCCGCGACGGGCCCGGCGGCCGCGCTGGCGAGCTCGTCGGAGTACGTGTTCTTGTTCATGGGGCTCAGCCAGGACCAGGAGAAGGAGGGGCTGGACAGGACGAGCCTGCTGCTCCCGGGCAAGCAGCAGAGCCTCATCACCGCCGTCGCCAGCGCGGCCAAGCGGCCGGTGATCCTTGTGCTGCTCACCGGCGGCCCCGTGGACATCACGTTCGCGCAGTCGAACCCGAAGATCGGCGCCATCTTGTGGGCAGGCTACCCAGGCCAGGCAGGAGGGCTTGCCATCGCCAGAGTCCTCTTCGGCGACCACAACCCCAGCGGCAGGCTGCCCGTGACGTGGTACCCGGAGGAGTTCACTAAGGTGCCCATGACGGACATGCGAATGCGTGCCGATCCGGCTACCGGATACCCGGGCAGGAGCTACCGCTTCTACCGGGGCAAGACCATCTACAAGTTCGGATACGGCCTCAGCTACTCCAAGTTCTTACGCCAGCTAGTCACCGGCGGCAAGAACCTGGCTCCTAGCACGAGCCTACTTGCCGGGCTGTCCGCGGCGACCAAGGACATCACCAGCTATTACCATGTCGACGACATCGGTGTGGACGGGTGTGAGCAGCTCAAGTTCCCGGCGGAGGTCGAGGTGCAGAACCACGGACCAATGGACGGCAAGCACTCGGTGCTCATGTTCCTCCGGTGGCCCAATGCGACGGATGGCCGGCCGGTGAGCCAGCTGATCGGCTTCAGGAGCCAGCACATCAAGGCAGGGGAGAAGGCCAACGTCAGGTTTGATGTCAGCCCGTGCGAACACTTTAGCCGGGCGAGGGAGGACGGGAAGAAGGTGATCGACAGAGGGTCTCATTTCCTCATGGTCGGCAAGGAAGAGATGGAGATCAGCTTCGAAGCCTGAAGTACAACTGGAAAAGGATTACAGTTTACAGGTGGTGCAGAGCAAGTCTGGTTGGTAACTTCATCAATTCAGCATATATATACAGCACACATGAAGTTAAGTAATTATAATTCATTCATAGTTGCCTCAAAAACTTGGGGCTTTTACATGTAAAATTATTTATCATATTTATCTATCAAATGTAATCATGTTTACATGTAAAATATAGTTCAATTATTATTATTAAAATAAAATCAATTTTCCATATGGAAATAAGTCATGGTGGTCCATAGTGCAAAGAGTCACGAACAAAAGTTGTCCCAACTATTTTTTTTTTTCTCAAATACCTTCTTGATGACCTTGCAAGTCCCTCAAACACCCCCGAGAACCACTTTATCATTCTCCATAAAGGATTCCTAGTGCTCTCCACTGGGACAAGGACTCTAAATTCACTAATCATCTCTATCAATTCTCTAAAGTCAACCCAAGTCAACTTTGGTCAAATGATGGTTAACCTCGAGAAGGTACTCTGACAGAAGGATGCTATGTCTTGATTGCTTGCATATTACGTGCCACTAATTTACTTGATTATTGAGATTTGATTGTGGATGATGTATGGTTGTTGTGAGTGGAGGATTTTGAGCCGAACAGGCCATGCCACCAATGCATTATGTAGTTTATGATAATTGGGATGAGTGAATCTTCTTTCCTCAAGAGTGGGGTGTTATAGTTAAGGTATGAGGGGGAACTTTAAGCTAGGGTGGTTGACATGGCATGTTGGGCTTGTGGTCCGTACGACTTTATGGATGTGGAGGATTGTAGGTGTTGTGGACACTTTTTCGTTGAGGGAACTAAGTCTTGTGCAAAGCGTTTGAAGAACATAGTTGCTCTAGCCATATAAAATGTCCATGTGAACATCATACACACAATGAGAAGAGTGCAGGGAATGTGACTTTGCTTAGATGACACCACCATTGCTGACTTAGCAGATAGTGTTATGAAGGGTTGAAAGGGTCTTATATGGCTAGAGGTTGATGAATAGCCTAATCAAATGATTCTTATAAGGCACGGTACTACTTCTAGCTGGAGTTATGCAGGCCTACACGAGCAACTACTACACAACACTGTGATGGCCTGTAGGAGATGAGAAATTGGGGGATTGGTTAGAGAAATAAGGCGTGATATAGATTTGATATCTTTTTTTTGACCGATAGATAGGGCCTCTTTGCATACAAATGATTCAGTTTTCGATCAAAATCATCCAAATCTGTTCCAAACACACTTGAACAAAGCACAACTCTCCTTAAATTGATCCTCCTTTTTCTTCACTAGTTCTGAAACAGCTATATCCTAGTTTCACAATAATTCTCTTCTCCCTTCTATGCTACTAATTGTATTTTTACTTTTTAGTGCAATCCAACTACTAAAAAGCGTCAAATGGAATCGTCCACCAGCCTTTTACCCTGCCTCTCATCGTGTAACGCCACTCGACTTTCGAGCCACCGCCAAAAGTTGGGGCGCGCCAGGTTGCATCCGCCAAAAAAAGTTGGTTGGGAGGGGACGGAGGACGCCGGGGCCCTCCCCGGAGTCGGGACCCCATCCACCATTGATGGGCTTTTTGCCCTGGGCTCAAGAGGTTGACTTCCCTAACGTGGCGGGTATTTTATAAAAACCCCCTAAAAACCGTGGCGGTTAAAAACCGGACTTCCCTACGCAAGTCATTTTTGCCCTCCCCCATCGAAAATCATTTGGAAACATCATGCCCTACTAATTGGTGCAATCCCTCTGTGGCTCTGTGCCTGCCCCTCCCCCAACCCCATCCACCGGCCTTGCTACGCGCCTCCCCTAAAAAAAGGACTTCCCTACGCGCTGCCCTCCCCCATCGTGATCCCTCTACCCTCTGCACCACACAAGGCCCCTCCGACAGACGCCGTTCGTGCCTCCTAAGGGCCACCGCCAGGTGAAGCAAAACCACCTACGCCCAGTCACGCACCCATCATGTTCTTCTACTCTCCATAGGCACCTCAATATGGTGGCCTGACTCCCCGATTTGGTGGACATGTGCCCTGATCATCGCTCAAAATCGTGTCTCACTCCTATCTTCATAGGTGTCACGTACATGTGGGATGGCGAGCTATCTAGGAGTTGCAGTATCAGGGACGATGGATGGTGGCAGTGGCATGACCACACGCGGCACGATGACGATAGGGGTATCCACAACCGGATGTCGAAGATGTTCCCTAACATTTTTTTATTCCTTTCTTTCATGTGTTTACTAGCCAATGTTCAGAGGGCATCTATGTTGTGATAAGCTGCAAGGGTAGCTTAGATTGTCTCTAACAGGAGACGTATCCCACTACTAAAAGGTCCTAAATGGTTAGAGGGGGGGTGAATAGCCTAATAAAAATTCTACAAATTTACTAGAGCAACTTGTTAGTAAATAACAAAGCGTAAATGTGTTTGCTCTAGCTCTACTTGTCGGCAAGCCACCTATAAACAATTCTAGTTGCTAGAGTCTCTAATTCACACAAATGGCTAAGTCACTACTTTACCAACTAGGTGAAAGAGCTAGATTACACTAAATAAGTCTAAACAATTAGCAAGTCTACACAAACTACTCAAGCACAAGATATATATAAAGTATTACAAGAGAGGAGTAGAATGATATACCAATGTGTAGAGGCTAGTCAATCCAATCACCGGAAGATGATATCACAATATAAACAATAAAGCCAATCACCAGAAGACAACAAGCACACAATGGAGAGACACAATGATTTAACCCAAAGTTCACTTGAGCACCCGTCAAGCTACTCTCCGTTGTGCCGACCTTCTCACGTGTGGGGGCAAGGTGGAGCTCACTCTTAGCCAAGTGCCTTTAGGCTACTTGCACCCAAAGCAAATGAGAGGTACCCAAGACACGAGCAATGTATTAGAGTATCAATTTGGCACTCCGCCAGAAAAAATCACAAACCCCTCACAAATCACCGGGAGGTGGGCAAGAACAATCATTGTCTCTTCCCAATGTCTCCAACAATCTCCAAACCGTCTAGGAGTGGTGCTCTCCAAGAGCAATAAGAAATCCACAATTGCAATAACCACCTAGTGCCACAAATATGAATCACAAATGCAATGCACACTAGGGTTACCCTCAAATCCTCTCAAGTACTCAAATCCACCAACGATCTCAAGCACAAGCTCTCTCACTTGATTTCAGTAGATCGAGAGAGAGGAGGAGAGATCTTTTTCTCTGTTCTAGGGTTTGAGAGAGGGGAAGAATAGCTCACTGTAAGATTTCGAAATATGCAAGAGAGAGAGCAGAGAAGGGCAGCAGCTATACTTTATACTTCTCTGGTCTGGACCAACAGCAGCAGCAGCCCCAACGGTCGACTCTCCAACGGCAGGAAACCGAGCAGCGGCGGCAGCTCCACGCTCCTCTGTTCGCTCGGCCGGCGGCTTCTAATTTTCTTCGATGGGGAACGGAGCAGCGCCTTCGATGGATAAATAAAATCGGACCAGTCATCAGGCATCGACCGAACCACTCGCACTTCCAAATCGGACCAGTGGGCAGGCTCCTCGACTTAGGCCCATCAGCGGCAGCTGCAAAACAGACAAGCAGGCCGGCGGGCAAGCAAGGACCAGCAGCAACTAACAGCCCAGCACGTCTTCTTTTCTTTTTTATATTTAACTAGCAAACGTGCCCGTGCGTTGCTACGGGAAATTTTTTTAATGTGTCCAAAGACTGTATCGATCATGTTGTTCGGCTAATCGTTTTGCGGTTGATAAGCCGATTGATGCTTTTAGGCTCATAAGCTTTGACGGAACTCGCCTATTGCCAGATATATCAAGCAGCAGCTGCGTTAGCACAAGGATCACGAAATTGATATTGTCGTTGCATCGAGTGAGAACTGAGATGAAGCAAATAAACCATCCAAGTACATGGTGCAACAAGGATCTAGATAGACAAAACAAAGATATGTGTATAGGGATGCATTGTTCAGCAGTAAACCTTGTCACTGTGCATCATTAGGCCATTGCAACTGCAAATCCCTGCATCATGCATCTTCTTCACATCTCCTGCATTTATCCCTTGAGAAAGCACTGTGTCAAACAGATGCATGCACCACAGATTAGCTATGACATGCATGATCAAGAAGCATAGAAATTTAAGCACAATATGATGTGGAGGCACTTCTATGCTTTGAAATTTATTTGGCCTATCACTAACTAATTACTTGTGCAACATGGTGTCTAATAAGAAGGCTCACGGATTCAACTCATGTTCCTCTCTCCAAATACAAGCTAACTGATGTGGACGCTAGCCTGTAGGAATAATTCACGCAAAATTAATATGAGATTAAGATTTTGGCATGAAAACACACGAACAAAACAGAAAGCTAGTTGATTAACGCATCAGCACACATGATTGACCACCAGATTGGTTCAATTGAGAGCAGCAGATGGAGGGCCGCATGCGGAGGAGCAGATGGATCGCCAGCACGGCGCGCGGTGCAGCCGAGCGCAGCGGCTGGAGCGAGAACATGCGGGCCAGCGGGCAGAGGCGGCGGCGGCTCGAGCGAGCGTGAGCGACGGGCGGACAGCGAGCACGGCCTAAGGCACGGCGACGGGCCGACGGCGAGCGCGACGTTACCCTGGGCGACCGTGGGGCAGCAACTGTGTTGGAAGGCCGGGAGCCGATCGTTGCTCGATCGTCTAGTGCTGGCAGTCGACGGGTAGTAATAGAATTTTTTTTCGCTCTGGTCCGATCTGCCAGCATGCATGTCAATGTGCACCGATCGACAGCTATTAGCCTACCAACGATGCAAAACTTGCCATTTACTCGGCGGAAGCGGATCGAGTATTTGTATCCGAGTCGATATCGAACGCGAAGCAGAAGGACCCGCCGGACCACAATATATATAAGTTGTACGCAGCCTTTCTATCCGGACTACATATAAACTGTACGTACTCAGTACGACACGTTTCCATCCGGACTACAATCGGAAGGTTGGACGAAAAATAGGAGAGACGGACAACAGGTAAGGCTGGACGAAATTTTTGGGTGGACGACGAAAATTTTCTCTCTTTATTAGTAGGTATAGATTCAAATGACAAGCAAGCAGCCGAACCAATCAAGTTGCTCCATTTTGAATTGTCGTCGACCAACACACAAACAAGCTAGCAAGCTAGTTGTGTACGGGAGCAAGTGTGCATATATATACACATATGCATAGGCATGTATATATATACTTCTCAATTTTCTTTTCTTTTCCAAGAAAACAATCTATTGATCCAAATAATATGTCATCTCATCCAAAAATATCTCAACCTCTTGAGCATAATTAGATGACATTTTCTCAAGTCATTTCCAAGGAGTTTCTCATCGAGTCGCCACATCACTAACCCATATGCATATGCAATTTGAAATTCAAATAGGTGGCACTAGGTGAGTAAAGCGATTATGTTTTTCTCCTCTTTATAGTACGGTTATTTATCCTAAATCACTCACACCCTCTATGGTGTCTGAGTGTAAAATCAAAATGGCCCTATGGATATACCTTTGCCTTGAGCCCATTTTGATCCTCGAAACCACTCCAAGTTGAGCACTTGATCATCTTTTGGATCACATCAATCCTTCCACCATGACCACCGTGCACCACACTTGGGTTGACCAATCTTTAACTAAACAAACACTTAGCATAAAGAGATTAGTCCTAGGATGTCATCAATTATCCAAAACCAAACTAGAGATCTTCAACTACCCATAGGCAAAATGCATGGTTTAGCGGGTGGAAAGAGCCTTCAACGGAGTAGGCAAATGGATTAGGCATTTTGTATCAAGGAGAGAGGAAACTCAAATTTGCATCTTCTCTCTCCTCGACGCAAATGTCTTGTGCTCGGACAGGGTGAGGGTGCGGAGGGGTAGGTGGAGGCGAGGAACTGAGGAGTAACGAGGTACATGGACGTGGCCATAAGGGCTTTAGCGCCAAGCCAGAGAGGAGGATGAAGACAATGACGAGGATGTCCTTAGCACGGACGAGGCGATGACCTCCAGCTCGGAGGCGGGGAGGGCCATAGGGACGACAGATCTAATGCGAGCAGAGGCGGCAGACACAGCGGACAATGGTGGTGAGCGGTGTCGGACGTCATGGCAGTTGCAACCTGCGACACTGTCTCGTTCCAGTTCGGATAGGCCGCCGCTCCACTGTGGCAAGTCGAGACGGGCCGTCGCAACACCTGCCACAGACCTACGACATCTCGGAGGCGACATAGAGTAGGTAAGGCGCGCGGCGGTGGCGGCCCCGAGACAATGCGGGTGTGGGGAACCAGAGCGAGGGAGAGCGGTGCACGCGGAGGGCGGTGTGAACGGAGAGCGGCGCATAGAGAGAGAAGGGCAGAGCGAGGCTGAAGGAAAAAAGGCTTTGCGTCGGTTGTTGGAGACGAGAGTTTTGGGTGCTATAATCCTTTCACTGTGCGCTAGGCAAAACAACAAATGCGTCCGGTTTTTAGGTCTGAACTGTTGGAGATAGTCTTACCCCTGTGTAGAAGACTAATGGATTGATCATTATAGTACTATAATTGATTCATTTTAGCATATCATGTGACAAGGTTATCAATGATGCTTTGGTTTTGTGTTTAGTTAGCTCGATATGCGGAGTAGACGATATGTAATCTAAAATTATTTATTGTTTTTAGCTGCCAATTAATACTTTGACATCAATTTTGTCCATGTAGGCTTATATAATCATTCCTCTAATGAATCTGAAGGTGTTATATATTTTTTTCTTTTATCAAATATTGTTGTTGCATGTATGCATCATTTATATGTTGTTCTTTTCATGATAACATAAATTTGGTATGAAGAAGTCAGAGAAGTTATTGTTTCTGATGCAATGAATATTGGAATTTTTTTTTTAACATAAATTTTGCATGAATATTGGAATTTTAAGTATTTGGCAAGTAAAAGTTTGAATCTAAGTTATTGTTTCCGATGCAACGCACGGGTAGAGATGGAAGGCAGAGAAGAAGTTTGACATCATGGATTTTAGAAATAAACTATTATTTTAAATTTTGGTGGAAAAAATGAATTCGTAGTTTTTTTTAACTAGAGAGTATCATTAGATATCTATGAACATCCAACTTCCACCTATAGATCATATTTATATTGTTTAGGTGTCCAGAAAAAACTAGAATTTTTGAAGTATTCTTGTATATTAGTTACACTAGCCAAACAAATTTATAAAACAATTCCAATTGTAAACGTTTCTTAAGAACAGAAATCTAAATTTAAACGTTTCTACAATGGATTTATATTGTCGAAGTTCTAAAAAAAAATTTCAGGGCAATATTTGACGTGACAAGTCATGCCCGTGACAAATCTCGTCTCCCGCGGCAGTAGTACAAGGGGTGCAGCAGCTCTCGCGCCATATTGGCCTCCTTCGCACATGCTCCCCTCTGTTCCTAAAAAGACCGGTTCCTAAAAGACCGTCACTGTGGAATGTGTGCAATTAGTTTAACTTAAATTGTAGAAAATACGTGTAACATTTAAATTTTCAAATAAATTTGTTAAAAAATTAGACTTGAAAATCTTTCCGGTGATGCTAATTACTTAGCACAAATGTTTTTATATTTAAATATATAATTGCGGTATTTATATCTCGGAAAACGCGGTGACAATCTTTTAAGGACGGAGACTCGGAGTAAATTGGCAAACATTGCATTTTGAGAAGAAAACCCTTCACAATAATATGTATACCAAGGGCGTTTGTGAGGGCGGCCCCTGCAGCACGGCTGCGCCGGGCTGGCTGCAACTTCGCCTGTTTGCCAACCTGGCCCGCGAGCGAGCCTGGCCGCCAGGAGCCAAAAGGGGCGCCTCCGCTGGCCCCTGGAAACGCCGAAGTCGCGTTTCACTGGGAGCCACAACCACCGCGGCGCAATTGGGGATTTGGGCGCTCCGGCGTGGCGGCGGTTTGGCTCGCGCTGGAACGGGAACCTTCCTTCGCGCGCGGCCTCGAGCGGGAAGGTGAAACCGCCGGCGATTTCACCTGCCTATAAAGGTCACCAGGTCCAGCAGCTTCTCCTTTCTCCCTCTCGTTCCTCCTGGATCTTCCACCTCTCGTGAGATACCGGCGGCGAGGTCCCGTGCGTGGCGGCGGCTTCCACATCCGGCGGGCTTC
The DNA here is from genome assembly GCA_015847255.1 of Hyparrhenia diplandra. Classification (NCBI taxonomy): domain Eukaryota; kingdom Viridiplantae; phylum Streptophyta; class Magnoliopsida; order Poales; family Poaceae; genus Hyparrhenia; species Hyparrhenia diplandra. The sequence continues at coordinate 49,591 of JADLZK010002074.1, forward strand.
TTCTCCGTTCCCCGCATCGGAGGATCCACCCCGCGTCGCTTGGCCTGCTGCTGTTGGGACTCCGTGGTGTTCGAGCTCTTCTCCGTCCCCACTGCTTCCTCTTCCTCCAGATCTGCTTCGTCTTCCTTCGTTTGATCCCGAGCCCAAGGTGATTTCGGCCCCCTATTTATGTCTTTGTACTGGTTGCTTGATTTGTTTGGGTTTAGTCTATGATGTTGGTCTTAATCTGTTAGGGTTCGGTACGAGATTTGGCTCTTGATCCATTAGGGTTTCGTGAGCGTATATTGTTCATGATCCATTTCATGCTTTGTCAAGGCCGGAATAATTGTTGCGAGATTGTTTTATGTGGATTGAATAGCTAGTTCTTGAATGGTCGATGATGTTGTCCTAATGTGCACTTGGAGGCATCATAAGCATGATGCAGCCGTGCCTTTTTGATTCATTTGACAAACATGTTGAGGCCTAGCAGGGTGTGATGAACTGAATTCATGTTTCATTTGTATATGATTGTAGATGGATCCCTCTCTCAGCCGTGAGATGTTGCGTGGAGACAAAGTATTTTGCTTTGACAGTAGCCATGGTTTCCTTTGTATCCAGTAGGCTAAAAAGAAAAAGCTCTGAACCTGAATGTACAGAACCTCCTAAATTACAGGGCCCACATGCACTTATCATTGTCATTAAGACCTCTGATCATTATGCATGAGTTCCCAATAATCTAGAAAGTGCTATTATTCTTCCAAATAGGATCTCATTAACAAGTCATTGCAGTATTACAACATTTTATTCAAAATACATCAGAGTAAACGGCGGAAGGATTACATAACCATAATTTTACAAACCATTTGTTCAAACGAAAACTTAAATATCATTATTACAAGCCTGATATTATAGGAGTAACTTTATACATATAATACACGACTGACAACCCCGCCCGAGGGTTCAACTCTACTCGTCATCTTCCTCCCCGGTACACCGTCATGCGGCCAGGGACCAAAACAAGCCTGCTCATGACTCGCTCCCCCGCAACAAGGGTCAAAGAACCCTGAGTACGGGAGTACTCAACAAAACTTACCCGACAAAGAAAAGAGGAGAAGACTCAGGAATGCTGGTCTTAGGAGTCAAGGTAAGGCTTTAGCAAGAAACAAGGACTCTTTTGCAGAAAAGCTTACTATAAGTGAATCCTTACTTTCAATATTTTTAATTCAGATTAGTAGCTCATATACTCTAGGTTATTCTATTCTAGAGCAAACATATTTTTCTTATTCCAACTTTCTTTCCTCAAAAACATATTCCATCATTTACTACGATGAAGGTCAGGGAATCGGGTCTCCTTCTCCGAGAAGCAACGGCGATTCATGAACCGATTATAATCCCAGCTGGGGATCCCTAACCACACGACATATGTAGCACTTAAGCTTGCATATATCAACCTTCTTTTCAGATTTGTCCAAACGGGAACGAGGCTGCGCCACCCGAGCACGCGGTACTCCACCTCCCTACCCCGTCCTAATGACAGTTTGACCAGTAGGGTGGGTACACGCTACTCCCGCCATCTCTCCACTCCCAGTGCGTGGTTGCCATTCCCGATTTGGCTCCACCGAGATCCGGCTTACCGGAGTATGTGGCTAGTTAGGGTCGACTGACCTGGGGGTGATCGGCGATACCGAGGCGTGCCATTGACCAAAAAGGTCTCAAGCGCAATATGCGTTCAAAACGTCCCGATTTCACTCAGGCCAAACAACGGACGGTCCTTAAACGACCAACACGGGACAAGCACAGCTAGGTATCCCGCCGGCTTTTCAACCTCACGCCCCGTCCGATCTCAAATTCATCACTACTTCTCTTTCTTTTCCAAAAAACAGGTACCATCTTCTCAAATAAAACATTTTGATGAAAAACTTAACTAATTAAGCAGGGCTAAGCATCACTAAGCATTTTCGAAATGAAACAGGTTATCAAGGATGGTATTGAAATAAACAAGGATGGGAATGCAGCAATTAGGTTATCACTCAACTCCTAATTACTTAATGCAACATAGCATAGACATAAGTGATATAAAACTTTTAAAACATCAAGGAAGGGTTTAATGTAACCGGGGCTTGCCTTCGTTGACGGAATAAACTATCTCTTCAGAAAACCCAGAGAAATCCGAACCCGCTTCCACTGGATGATAAACCTCTTCTGGGACTTGCTCAGACTGGACACTCTCGATCTCGTTCACTACACGAAATAATATATGCCTCAACATGATGCCATATATTTAAATATGATGCTTGCAAGTGCATGAAATGATAAACACATGAGTACAACTTTCCTTCACGATAAAGTTGCAACCCAACAAAACCAACTTGTTGAACTACCTAAAAGATATCATCACCATTGCCTAAGGAGTTCTCAAGGACCACTTGATTGTGGTATGATCCAAGACTCACAAAACAACCCAAAAAGTCACACAAAAACCTAAATTATTTGACACTAAACAACTTATAACCCACATGAAATAATAGAGCTTAAGATAGAAAATAATTTAAACATTTCAAAACGACTCCAAACTTTTTATACAAGTAGGACACATCATAAAACAGTACCAAATAAATTTTTATGATTTTTGAGTAAATATTTTATTTTCTAAAAATCATAGAAGGTGCATTTTTCAATTAAAGATTGTATTTTTAAATCATGCAAGAACTACTCAAAATCAAAGTTTCAAATTTTTCATGGGTAGATATACTCCTAGGAAGATTATACAAAAATTTTCAGAATTTATGGAGCTATTTTCAAATTTCTATGAATTTTGAAAAGAATCGGCACTATTCAAAGAATAAGAAATTGATAAAACAAAATTTAAACAGAAAACGGCCTTCGGGCCCAAAAGTGGCCCGGCTCGGCCCATACCAAGCGTAGCCGGCCCAGAACAAACAGGCCGGCCCGACCAGGAGCGGGGCTCCCGCCGTTGACCGGACGCAGCCGGTGGCGGGTGATTTCTCGCCGGCGGTGAGGTCTCCGGCGTCGCGGCTGCCACCTACGGACTCCCCTTGACCTCCCGCATCTCATGACCCCCAAACCCCTCATCCTAAGGCACGACGGCACCATCGCCGACGACGGTGGCGGACACGACGGGCGGCGCTCGCGGGCGCGGCTCACCCGGCGTTCTCCGTGAAACCAAACACGGCATCACCTCAAGCATCTCCAGACGACCCTATTCCCCCACTTAACCGACCTAAACCCGATCTCTAACTAGAACGCTCGCGCGCGGCGGACGGGAACGCCGAAGCTCGTCGACGGCGAGATGCGCTGTTCCGGCGATCCTATCGCATCGTAGATCAAATCAAAAGCATGGAGTGACCCGGAGCTCACCGCGGGCTCGAATGGCAAGGTGGTTTGGTCGGAGACAGAGCGAAGGTGGTTCGGACGACGGTGACTTGGCCCGGCTACGGGCGGCGCTCTCCGGTGGCAAGGTCGACGGTTCCGACACGTCAAGACTTCGGGTGTCAAAACTAGCGAGCGCATGAGCAACAGGATGATGAGGCGACGCTTAGGGCGAAAGATGGTTCGTTACGAAGCTCACCGGAACGCGCTGGCGATGGTGAGGTGACTTTGCTTTAGGCGGCCGCCGGCCGTGGAGAAGACGGCGTCACGCGGACGCCCGGCGAAACGGGAGCGCGAAAGTGGGTTCAGGAGGTGCGCAAGGGAGTTGCAAAGCTCGTGGCTAGATGGAATGGTGAGAGGTGGAGTGGTGGCGGTGCAGTTCGCCGGCGGACGGAATCGGCGACGGCGGCAAAGACGGAAAGAAGAAGAAGAAACCGACGCCCTCGTCGTCTTAAATGAGAAAAGAAGAGGTCGGGGGCGTGGATGGCGACCGCCCGCGAACTTGGCCAGGTAGCTGGTGACGCGCGGGATCGGCCGAATCGTCGAGACGACCACGGCGGACGCCGGCGACATGGCGGCATGGAGGTGGCGAGGGGATCTACCGTTCCCTTTGTAGCACTCAAAACCCTAACTTTTTCTGAATTTGATCAAATTCTCCCCAAATTTGAACTGAACTCGAAAAACTCCAAAAAGCAACTTGGCCTATTTTTTCAAGATCTACAATTTTCACAATTGGAAGATTTTCAAATTCGGCCTCTAAATATGACTTTTTTGAAATGGGGTCAAAAAGGGACAAATTTGAATTCAAAATTACTTTCAAATTTATTTAAAAACTTCAAAAACTTTGTACATATCTTTTGTACATCAAAACAAGATCTACAACTTGGCTTTTGGAAATTTTTGCAAATTTTGCTTAGATTTTGAATTATGGAAAAGGGGGTAAAAGAGAGAATGGAATTAGGGTTTTGAAGCTCAATTCAAACTTGAATTTGATTCAAATTTCAGATTCCCAACCTATACCATCAAACCATCATTCAACAACACACTTAAGATCAAAAACATAAATTTAAAATTAATCACTCTAAAATTCTTAAGCACACACAATTCTCTAAAATATAAACTTATTTTAATTTGATGCATTTCAAATTTTCTAATCATGCATGCTTTGCGATGATCATGATGACATGGCAAAATTTTTAGTTGATTAACACCAGGGGTGTTACACTTTGAAACACACCGGCTGACCCTCTTGCACTTGCACTTAGGGATGAAAATGAGCAGCACAGGATGAGGACACTAAACATGATTTACAACTCTACTGACACAGAGTGCATTTCCATGGTTAGGATGAAGAGAGCCCCTTTTTTTACTTTATGCACTACCTTTAGAGAGAGGCAGCTTGTAACTGATAGAGAGGGTGTGTCAGTGGAGGAACAGGTTGCCATGTTCTTGCATGTTGTAGGCCACAACCAAAGGTTTAGAGTTGTCCACCAGTCCTTTAGAAGGTCCATCCAAACAGTACACAAGCACTTCCATCAGGTTTTATATGTTGTTGGTGAGCTTAGGAATGAAATGATCAAGCCACCTACCTCTACCACTCACCCCAAGATTCATGGTAGCCATAGATGGTTTCCATATTAAAAGGTAATTGTTTACCTTAGGTTCATTCCATCATAATGTTGACATGGTCCATTATCTCACACATTTTGGTTTGTAGCACTGCATTGGAGCTGTAGATGGTACCCATATTCTGGCTAGGGTACCTAGACGAATGCAACAAGCCTTCAGGGGTAGGAAAAAGGACCCCACTCAAAATGTGATGGTAGCTGTTGACTTTGATCTCAAATTCACTTATGTCCTTGCCGGCTGAGAAGGTTCTGCCCATGATGCAACTGTCATGGCAGATGCCATGGAGAGGGGTGATGGGTTCACTGTGCCACAAGGTAATTGCACACACACAGACTCACATTTTGGCCTCCTCAATGTCACACAGTCTCTCATTAGGTATATCATTGTAGGTAAATTCTACTTGGCAGATGTAGGGTATGCATGCCGTACTGGCTTCCTCCCACCCTATAGGGGAGTGAGGTACCATCTGTCTGAGTATGGTACCAGCAATAGGCCCACCAATGCAAGGGAGTTGTACAATCTCAGACACTCCTCACTTAGAGTGACTGTGGAGAGGGCTATTGGTGCACTGAAGTTGAGGTTTCGTATCCTTGACAACAAGCCATTCCACAAGTATAGGACACAAGTGAAGCTTGTGTTGGCATGTGCCATTCTACACAACTGGATCTTAGGCTTTGGCATAGATGAGGTAGTGCCTGTGGAGGCTGGTTTCACTGGTGACCCACCTGAACAAAATGACTTGCCCGTAGACCCAGACTCCATTGAGATGACTGAAATGAGGGATTCCATCTGCAATGCTATGTGGGAAGGGAGGGGAACCTCAAGGACTTGATGTGCTTTGTAAGATTTTACTGAATTCAGTTTGTGTGCCCTGCTATGGAACTCATGTTTGTTTCATGATGATGTTGTAATAACTTGATGGACAAGGCTGAGACCTATTTTTTATATGAATCTTGCTGTTACTACTTTTTTTATATGAATCTTGCTGTCCATGGTTGTTTTTTTTATATGATCTTGCTGTTCATGTTGGTCTTCTTATATATGATGTTGCACTGACTAATACATGGTAAACAGCGCTTAGATGGCTCCAGTCCCTGTGGGTGTTGAGGGTGGGTTTGTGGGAGCTGCTGAGGTTATGGAAGAGATCATTCGTGGTGGACCTGTTGCTGCTGCTCCTCCAGCAGTAGCTGTTCCTCCTCCAGCAGCAGTAGTTCCTCCTCCTAGGGCAATGAGGTGGACCAATAACACCTCTGGGTTTGTTCTAAGGAGGATGGCTGCAATAGTTAGTGATGGTAGCAGGCCAGACAAGGTATTCAAGGACAAGGACATCAATGCTATAGCCAAGGCCCTTAGGGAGTACAGTGGGGAGATAGTGAGCGCAACTCAAGTGTACAACCACTTGAGGAAATGGAGGCAGAAGTGGTCTAGGGTGAGCAAGTTGAGGGACCTAAGTGGTGCTCTTTGGGATAGTGACACCAATGCTATCATGCTTGAGAATGAGCACTTCCTTGGTCACTGCAAGGTCAGAACCTATGACTGGCCTGCATGGTCATGTATATTGTTGTTGTTTTCCATATACTTGTCTGAACCTATATGTGTGTCACCCAAATGCAGGACCATCCTAAAGATGCAGAGTTTCTGAACTGCCCCATTAGGTTCTACACAGAGATGGAGTCTATTTTTGCCAATGCAATGGTCACTGGCAGGTTTGCACTTGGGTCTGGTGAGGCTTTAGGGCAAAACCAGGCAGACAGTGCTGATGCCAAAGCTGAAGGTTATCCTATGTCACCACCCACTGCTGAGAAAAGCCCACACTGAGAAAGCCCACACTGATGTTGGGGAGGGTAGTAAGGCCACACAAGTGCCCTCAAATGCTGTTGGTGGGAAGAGGAAGAGAGGAAACTTCAATGAGGATGAGATAATCATGCTCACCAACATGTCTGATGCAGTGAACAATGTTGCCAATGCTCTTAGGGAGACTGGCCCTGCCCATTTGGAGACTAACCTGAATCAGGCTGTGATGGAGATGGCTGGCTTCTCTGAGGAGGCACTGATGGTTGCCTACACCTTCCTCATGGACAACAAGGCCCAAGCAAGGGGCTTTGTGAACATGAGTGATGCCCATAGGAACCTGTGGCTTAGGACCTACCTGGTCAAGAATTACTACATGTAGGACCTAGGCTGTGATGGTCTGCATGCACAGAGGGGGTTGACTGTTGAGCTATACTCCACCTCCCTCACCCACCTTCTCTTCTTTTGACTACAGCTGGTACTTGTTAGCTGTGTAGCTTTTGTGCAGGTTGGTTGATCTAGTGACACCTGACTTTTGGTTAAGTTTGCCTGGGAGGGTGGCTAACAATAGGCAACATTATGTGTAAGGAACACCATTTGAGCCCTTGGCTGTTGGGCTGAACAAGTTGTTGTAAAACCTTATTGTGGCCTCTGTTGGCTACATATATTTGAATCTTCAAGTTAGCTTATTTCTTGCTCATTGCTTATACTTCTTTGTTTGATCATATCTGGTTTACATCATTTCTGGTTTACATCATATCTGGTTTACATGTGTTGGTGCAAGTATTGGGAACTTAATGGCCAATGATGCAACATAAAACATGAGGTGGATGCCATTCTACTGTGTTCTTGATCTGTTGTTGTTTTTCCATGCTTTTCCATGCTTGTCATCTACACTTTGCTCCCATGCACAGCTTTGCAACAACATCCATGATGGTTGATGGCAGTCAGTGCAACAATGTGAGCACAGGTGTTGATTGGCAGGCTTGCAAGTTATCTGCTTTCTCAATTCTATTGATGTTTGCTTTACGTTTTTTTTTTGTTGTTGGCATCCACCAGTGATTAGAATCAATGACTACATCCAACACAACGAAAAAAAGCCGAGGCCAATATTGTGTTTATCTACATGTCTTTTGCTTATCTACATGTCATTTGTTTTGAGACAATGGCACCTTGCTATGTGGTGTTTGAAGGCAGGAAACCTGGCATTTATTTTACTTGGTATGAATGTGCTAAGCAAGTGCTAAAGCATGAAGGGGCCATATATCAAAAGTATGGCAGCTATGATGAGCTGTTAGGGCTTTCAGTGAATGGGTGCCTGCAGCACCATTGCTATTACCCACCGATGCCTCATCGCACCTGCTGTTACCTAATGATCCCCTAGTGGTTGGTAAGTATGGCTGTTGGAAAAATGTGATCATCTTGATCTTACTTATGGTCATAGTTGCTCTATGCTACCTGTTGTTCATGTGCAAGAAGTGAAGTTGTTTTCATTAGGCCAATGATGACAATGTGGATGGAATAATTAGCTGGCTACATGTCATTTTGCTTTACCAATTCTGTTTCTTTAACTTGTTCTTCTGTTGGGCTTCAAACTAAACCTATGTCGCTGTACTTCTTTCTTCTGGTACCCTTGATTATTCCTTGTAGCCAGCAATGCAATGTGAACTCTATTAAATTTTGCGGGGCCAAGTGCTAATGTCAGCACTTTTTTTTTTTTTTTGGAATCCTCGCTAATGTCAGCCGCACAGATTGTGTATGGATTGATAATGATGCTCATGCTTATTTTCATGATGTTCTGCTGTCAAACATTCTCAATTGATCAAGCTATGAATCTGTTTTCATCCATGGGCCAGCTGACCCTGACCAAATGCCAAACACGTTCTTGGTTTGGCGATTCTTGTGATTGGTCCCTCAGCCGGGCTATGGGCTGGGTTGCAAACACAATCTCGCCTGGGCCGAGCTCTGACGGGGCAGGTGCTCTTGCACCACTTCGGACAGGCCTGCTCAGGCATGGCCCAATTCGGCTGGCCAGGCCGCCCAGGTCCAGGGTCGCAAACGCGCCCCAAATGAGTCAGACACAGCGCCACTACATAGAAATGTTCGTACTATAATGCAAATGTGTCGTTCACTTTCACTAGTTCACCACTGCGCCATTTTTACTGCCTCCAGTCCAACGCCGCTGCGTCGTCCTTGCCTCTTTGGCTCCGACAACCCATCTCCATTCCTCCGCTACACTCCCTGTCTCTCTCCTCTCTACCTCCTCATCGCGGGCAGCGGCGCGATGCTCGTCCCGCCGCCGGGCGGGTGCTCCCCTGACGCGGTGGAGGCCGAGCTGGAGGAGCTGTGCGCCGCGTGGGGGCGGAGCCGTACCCCCGGCTCACCAGCGGCGCGCGCGCGGCGCTGGCCAGCGTCGACGCGGGAGCGGCAGTTCGGGCGCTTCGCCGGGTCGCGGCGCGCGGTCGGCGGGGGCCGTCGGCGGACAGCGAGACCCTCGCATCGGCTATCGTGCGCGCGGTGGCAGGTCGTTCCTTTGTTTTTTTTCTCCCCCTGTGCGTTGAGTTCGAGTGTAGTACACTCGCTTTCCTTTCTGAACCCACGTTTCTTGTCTGCCGTTTTGAATTTTTTTATGGCTCTTTGGTACTACTGCGTTCCAGGGGATGTTATTCTGCCCCCTCTCTCTATGTTGCGTTTCTCATGCGGGCGGTCTTTTTTAACTTGCTCCTTGTCCAGATTTAACTTGCAGATGCCACCATTACGCGGTAGGAGCGTGAGTCTAGAAGATTATGCCGGAAACAGGAGCGTTTGTGTTAGTGGCTCTTGGTACTGTACATTTCAGAGATGCTTTTGGAGTTCGATTACTGCTTCCCTTTTGCCATGTCGTGTTCCTTCTTGGGTCTTTTTTTTTTTATATTTATTTTTTAAGAAAACTGCAGGGACCTGGGACCCTACATTGACTTATAGAGATTGAAAAGGTTAGTAAAAGCAGGCAAAATGGAGTGGGGGAGGTCTAAAAGGCCTAAGGAACAAAGAAGGAATTGGGTCTTTATTAATTACTCCCTCCGTCTCAAAATAACTCATCATGTTGACTTTAAGACATCATGTTTGACCGTTCGTCTTATTTAAATTATTTATACAATTTAGGAAATAAATAAATCATTATTAAAGTATCTCTAATAGTAAAATAAGTCACGTCAAAATGGATGATGTTTATATAAAAAATATGAATAAGACGAGCGGTCAAACATAATATCTTAAAGTCAAACATGAGGAGTTATTTTTGAGACGGAGGGTGTAGCTGGTTGTCAAGATTGTTCTCATAGAACCTGTGGAAATCAGCATTATTCAGTAGAAAAATGAGTTGAAAAGGTTATACTGGAAATTTGCGTTTTTTCCCCATTTTTTTTTTTTTTTTTTAATTGTTCATTGTGCTCTGAAGCAGTGTAGCAGATGTACTGCCCACCGATGCCTTAGAAAATATTCTGGACTCAAGATCTATCCGTCATCAAACGGTCCAAAATTGCCTAAAGTCACCATATACTGTATCTCTGCCTTTTCTATGTCTTTCACATTTTTTTTGGACTTCTACAATATCATTCTTCGTGCCCTTGGTTTTGTCAGCGTTGTTCTAAATGTCCATGGTTTTTTTTTTTGAGATTCTCTCTGGGTGTTTTTTGTGTACACCTATATCAATCAGATTTTTATGGGTCTTTTGGTGTTTTTAATAAAATGCCATATCTAGTTTATTTATGATGTTCTTTTATTCACAACACTGTGTTTTCGTAGTTTTGATATCTTCCTTTAACAAGGCAGAAGGATCTTCATCTGATGGCAACCAGCTTATGGGATGCGGGGCCTTCCAATCAACTGTTGGGATCTTCGACCAGGGTGCGATTGTTCGTTCTAGGGTGCTGAACAATCCGTCGCAAAGCAATTTCTGTGCGTGTTGAGCAAATGGTTGCCCCTTCGGGAAGGTTTGTAGCTGCAACACCATGGAACCTTGATGTTGGAAAACCTCAGAAGGCATCATCTAGTGGTTCTCAAAATGCAAGTGCTGGTTCTCAAAATGCAAGCCCTCAAATGTTAGCACTTGGAGAACTTGAGTTTTCAAAGGTTTTTTGATCTTTGGCTACCTTGGAAGGTAAGTTTCCGTTTTAGTAGGGTGAACTGCTTCAAATTTACGCATGTAGCGGCAATATATCTAATAGAGCCTGTTAATATAAATATATGTGGGAAAGCCTTGTCAGCAAAGAAGCAGGAAAGGCAAAGCAGCCAACTGATTAGCAATCAGCCGAGGAAGGATAGTATCATGAGAGTTAGGACAAATTGAGAGACATTAGCACTTACTTGTATGTGCCTATATTAACCTGGAGATCATATTCAGGAAGATAAGAAATGAAACAATCTTCTCCTACGGCTCTACCTTTCTCTAATCCCTCCTCTTCCATCATAGGGTGCAGAGGCTTCAAGCCTCGTCCTGAGACAGACCACGACTAACACCTAAGGAGTCTTGGTCCAGCACCTCCTAGCCATAACATAATAATGAAATTATCTTGCAAAATAGTATTGTCAGGTCATATGGTTTTAGTTGTTGAATATCTATTGCTTGCTTCAAAAGCATGTTCATTTTATATTTATTTTGTATCAGCTAATTTCTTGTCTCTTCACACAGCAACAAGATAGAAGATGTGCTAAATAGAGAAGAAATTAGGTTCTTGAAGTTTCTGTCTATGCCTCATTTCGAATCAGAAATATGGCACAAATTCGTCACAAATTTGTGGCTGCATCTGATAGAGTAAAGGTTATATCATTTTGAACTTATCCATTTGGACATAATTTTCTTGTGGCTTTGTGTCCTCTCATATTATGCTGCTACTTGCTTCTCTGCATTATGGATAAGTCATGAAATTTGGTTGTTCTTTTCTTATATTTACAGCAAATCATTGGTGTTGATTTCCACCTGTTTATGCTTAGTTATAGAAGCAAATGGACTGCTGACCTAGTCTACCTAATCTGACTCTTAGCATGTTTGCAACCATTTATATGAATTGATAACTTTTCTTGTTTTATCTTTTCCTTAATTGTTAATCTAGATGTAGTACATGATGACATTAGTCCCATTGGGTTTCTAACCTTTGTTCACTTGATACATGCAGAACCTTGATTGGGATCCAAGCAAGAAAAAGGTTTACTACTGTAATGTTGATATAAAAGATGGATCAGTTGTTACAACATTTAAGGTTTGTAGAAATCTTAGTAGTTCTATGACATATTTTTTTTTTTAGGTATAAGCTTTTCCTGTGCTCATCATTTTCTGTTATTTTCCCAGTTATTTTTCTTGAACATGCAAGAGAGCTGTGAATCATTATATCAAGAAGAATTTGTTTTGCAGTTATTGATCATGTTGTTTATTTATGTTCATTAATTTGATGCAATACTTACCTTATCATGCCTAATGATTTATTTATTTTACTGTGTTTCCTATTGTTTTTTTTAAATTTTTGATGCAAGTTTTGGATGTGTGCAAATTTTCATCGAAATAATTATATGACTCATCAAATATCACAAGGCTACATGTTTCCTTCCTTTTGTTTTGACCAAAATAAATTACTAATCCATTCACTTATATATTTGTTTGGTTACACGGTGGAAATGTATGATGGTTGATTTTATTTACTGATTGCATATTAGGGACCATACATAGAGAGCACAGCTAATCATCTACAGACAGTTCTTGGTGACGATAATGTCCTCATTGTGAATTTTGCAAATGTAACTGGTGATACCAATGATGATCATAGCTTTGCTGCACACTATCAACATTATCATGGAGTCATTGATAGTGGTATTATTCTTGGCTAGCGCCGGTCGGTACCGTTTTTGGTAAGCTTTACTTCTTGTTATGTATCACGTGTTTTTAGATAAGTTAACAGTTGGTGCCAAGATGGCAAGTAAGATTTACTTCTGGTTATCATGGAGCCACTTATCTATTCTCTTGTTATGGTATGGTTCAAGTGTTTTGATGTGATAAAAGTAATATTGCTTTGCGCTATCTTTTCTAAAAACCAGTGCACAAGCAACAAATAGAATGAGTGTGCAATGTAAACATCAAAACACATAGCTGTAAGGGCAAGATTACATTTGCTGTTTATGGCAACCCAGCATGCATGCAAACACTAGAATACAGCTGTAAGGGCAAGGTTACATTAGCAGTTTTTGTCAAAAATGTGTTGCCTGTCTTTCACAAAAGCGTTAGGTGACGCCTAGGTGCTAGGTGGAGCATCAGTATCACTGCCTTGCCTACACCTAGGCATTTTGTGCCTAGAGCGGTTTATGACTTGATAAGCTGAGCTTGCTCATTTGGTCAAGGATGTGGATGTATGGGACAATCCAGCATCAAGTCGTATCTGGGTGCCCCTTTTCTTAATAAAATAACACCTAATCCTTCCTAGGCTGGTCTAGTTTTTTTGGGGTTGTTAGACATGGAGGAAGATGAATTAGGGTCATGAAACTCGTGGGTGCTTGATTATGCCATTCTTTGTTGTAGAATGTCATATTCCATTTATTAAACAAGGCATAGCTCTAATTGAGCAGAACAAGTACAATCGCCTAGAAACACTAAGGCAATACCTCGATGTTGGACAACTAATTTGTTTTCATGAGTAAAAGGCAACTTGATTTTGACTACTGAAGTGCATGCACTGCATAAATATTGTCCAATCATGGATTTACTAGGCTCAAAAGATTCGTCTCGTGATTTACAACAAAACTGTGTAATTAGTTATTTTTTTACCTACATTTACTGCTTCATTTATGTGTCCAAAAATTGATGTGATGGAGAGAGAGTATAAAAATCTGGAATGTGGAGGGGAACTAAACAAGGCCTAGAATATGGTATACTGCTGTCCAATAGTTTGCAAGTCCTATAAAAGGGACTGCACTATTCCTGAAATGTAACCTTTGTGAGTTTGAATAAGGGAATATAATACCAGCTCCATTGGATCCTCTCCTTTCATCATTTTCCTTCTCATACCAGTTAATTAAGGCTATCACTCGGTGATAGGTGGAGCCTGGAAGCCTAGCACAAACATTGCCCAGGAACATTGACTGGTAGCACAAACATATGTTGTAGCTGTACTGCAGATGTGTCTGTTGTAATTTCTGCACTATACTCTTATGAATTCTGTAGTAAAAAAAGACTGATTTTATGTATAGCATAGTATTTCTGCTTGTGTACATGTCATGCAATATCTGCACTGTACTCTTTACGAATTCTGTAGTAAACAAATTTGATTTTATGTACAGTTTAGTATTTCTGCACGCATACATGCCTTGTGAGTTCAGTGGACTCAATGAAAATGAAATTAATGGAAGAAGTAACAAAGGGAAATGGAATCATGTTCTCTAAAGTATTCCCTAAAGCGAGATTTCACTTCTTTATGTGGCTGCTCTGAATAGCAGTATTATAAAAAAAATGGGGTATTTTGTCTCATGGCTGATCATAATTTGTTTTGTTGTATGATCTATCTCTACAGTTTACAAGAATGGAGGAAAACCGATGAAAAGGACCAATCATTACAAAAACAGCTTCTCTGTTAGTTGTTACTTTGTTCGCACTGAATCTGAATGGGACAGGGATCACCCTTATATTCTCAGCAACAAAACAATTGATCAGGCTCGGAATCTTTTTATGCACATACATACTGCTTCAGACATTGTGAAATACATGTCCAGGTTTACCATCTTATTAATAGTCTAGTCACTGTCCATTACTGAGTATTTAAGTTGGAACATTGTATGTGTTTTTGTTCTTTTAGCTTCAATTAAACATTTTTGTTTTTCCACCATTAATAGAATATATATATGCTGATAGTGGTCCACACTTCACAAAGTTTGTGAGATTTGTGATGTATTCTTCAATGTTTCTGCATTAGTTATTTTACTTCACTCCCTTGGTGCCATCATGATACTTTCCAATTTGTGAATGCCACTGCAAAAAGATGGGTGCAGTTTATTTTTCTCGTTAGTCATTTCCACCACATTTTCCTCATAGCTTATCTGTTGCACCTCTTGTTTATTTATTGATTGATAGATGATCCTGCCCGTAGCTCTTGGCTTCATTCCTCCAAACTGGTCTTTCCTATTTCTTTGTGTTCTGCCTCCTGGTCAGGCACTAAATCTCCTTTTGTTGGTGACTATGCCTCTGGAATACCTCATCCCTATCCTGTGTGCCTTATCAAGTCACTGGCTCTGTCCGATAATATGAAGAACACAACATCCTTATCACATAGGGGTTTACTCCTTGTCTTGCTTTGACTCTATGCTACTATGGTGCCCTATCGTTATCATGTATGATGTTGCTCCCACTGGACACCAACACTCCTAGCTTCAGTGCACAGGACATGACCATGCAAAGGCCATGCCTCCACATCATGCTTACACTCATCACCCCCTCCCTCCCTAAAGTAACAACTTATCCCAATCATGACTAATGCAATGCCACAAGCCCACAACCAAGCCCAACAAACACAGTGGCTTCACCATTCTTCCTATCCCTCAAGCTAGGCGTGTTGGTTTGCCATGCTTGTCAGCGTGTCTTACTCTTGAGGTGGTATTGGCTTTTGTGTTCAAGGCTTGCATATGCAGCATCAACACGTGCTAGGGCCATGACAGCCTTGCGGTTGTCGACCTGGTGACCTCTCAGTCTCTCACTTGTCTGCCTTGGAGGCTGCGTGTATGCGTGCTGCTATGGCTGCATGTTCAGCCTTAGTGCTATTGGTGACTAAGGACACTGTGCTGCCTAATGAGGGTCATGGATTGGCATAAGTGATATCATGTAAGAGAGATATCAGGGTCATGGATTGGCATAAGTGATATCATGTAAGTGAGATATCAGGGTCATGGATTGGCATAAGTGATATCATGTAAGTGAGATATCACACGATGACACGAAGGATCATTTGGCTAAGAGGGTTCAAGGTACACATATGTGGGCAAGTATAGCCTAGGGGGTTTAGCTTATAGAAATAGAACTAATCAATAGAATCCTTGCCTAGCATTGATCAAAGCTCTAGCATACCACAATCCTTGCCTAGCTGCTTGTCTAACAATAGGAGTTATTATTATGAAATGGAGGGAAAATTTTAACAATAGGAGTCACCAGCTGCTTCCCCTGCAGCAGCCGAGGCGGGAGAGCAAGTGGAGTTCGCCACTCCGCTTAGGATGATGAAGAGCGATTAGATGCAAGCCATGACGACGACGAGCTGCTGCGGTACCGCACCATCGCCAACATACTTAGCCCGCAATCAACACCACCACCTCCCCGCGCCTCTTCGGCGAGCTGCACTTGACACACGCCGAGGAGCCGGCCAACTTCGCTCAGGCTAACGATGATCGTGCCTGGCGGGTGGCAATGGAGGAGTAGCTGAAGGTGGTGGAGAAGAACCGCACTTGGGAGTTGGTGTGCCTGCCTGTTGGCCACCGGCCCATCACCCTGAAATGGGTCTACAAGCTCAAGAAGAATGAGCAGGGCGTGGTGATCAAGCACAAGGCACGGCTGGTGGCGCGCGGCTTCGCCCAGCAAGAGGGGATCGACCACGACGACGCCTTCGCTCTGGTGGCTCAGATGGAGTCGGTTCAGGTCCTCCTCGCGCTGGCGGCCCAAGAAGGGTGGCGTGTCCACCACATGGACGTCAAATCGGCGTTCCTCAACGACGACCTCAAGGAAGAGGTGTTCATGCAGCAGCAACCCGGCTATGCTGTCGCCGGAGAAGAGGACAAAGTCTACCGCCTCCGCAAGGCTCTCTATGGCCTACGGCAGGCACCGCGAGCCTGGAATGCGAAGCTGGATGCCACACTCAAGGAGATGGGCTTCCAGCAGAGCAGTCACGAGGCGGAGATGTATCGGCATGGCACCGTATGTTACACGGATACTTGAAGGGGGGTGACGTATCCGTATCCGATACTCGTCGGATACTCGGATACACCATTTTAGTGGGTTTTCTTTTAAGAAAGTGCATATCCGTATCGGATACCTGTACCCGTACTCACCGACGACTCTGTTCTGCTCGTCGGTGTCTACGTCGATGATCAAATCATCATCGGCTCAAGCAAGCAAGCAATCAAGATTCAAGGCTCAGATGAAGAGGGTCTTCGACATGAGCGACCTCGGACTGCTAAGCTTCTACCTGGGGCTCGAGATGAATCAAGATGATTCTAGGATCACTCTTCGGTAGACTCACTACGCCAAGAGGATCTTGGAGCTTTGGGGTATGACCGGATGTAATCCAGCCCATACTCCAATGGAGCGGCTGAGGCTCAGCAGGCACAACATGGCCGAGGAGGTTGAGCCCACCCACTACCGGCGGCTGATCGGCGGTCTGCGCTATCTAGTGCACACTCGCCTTGATCTAGCCTTCGCTGTTGGGTTCGTCAGCCGGTTCATGGAGCGGCTGATGGTGGAGCATTAGGCGGTGGTGAAGCGGACCCTCCGCTACTTAGCTGGCACCCAAGACTATGGGCTTCACTTCACCAAGGCTCCAGGCAAGGCCCGCTTCATCGGCTATTGCGAAACAGCGACCTCACCGGTGATATGGACACCAGCAAGAGTAGAAGTCGTGTACTGTTCTTCTTGAGGAACTGCTTGATCAGCTGCAAATAAATGAAGCAAAATGTTGTGGCGCTCTCTTGTTGTGAAGCTGAGTATGTTGCGACCACCACAGCTGCAACACAAGCAATGTGGCTGTCGAGGCTGATGGCAGAGCGCCTGGGAAGGTCTGTTGAGACTGTCAGCCAAGAACCCTGTCTTCCATGAAAGGATATCACTTCATCCGCAGCTGTCTGGAAGATGGGAGCATAATGATCAGCTGGCTGACATCCTAACCAAGTCCTTGGGCAAGATGAAGTTCCAGGAGATGAGGGGAAGGACAGGCCTGAAGGAGATCACCCCAAGGGAAGACAAGGCTAAGGGGGAGAATTGATAGAATTACCCCAGTCTTCTCTTGATTAGCAGTAGCCTAGTTATCTTTTGCTTTGTTTACATTAGCTGTAGCCTGTAATGGTACCTTGGCTGCCAAGCATGTAAGGCACGTTGGTGACCAAGTAAGGAATCAGAGGACCTGCCTAAAGGCAAGTTGGAATATGCTGTGGGGGAGTGGTTGAGCACCTGCCTATAAGGGCAAGGGCTGGCCTCCAAGTCTTGTAAGGTATTCCTGCATCTTTTTCATTTCAATCCAAGCGGCCTAAGTGCCAAGCTGCCCTCTGGCAGCCCAAGTTCTAGTCTCAATCTTGTTCTTGTGTTCTATGTTTCCAACAAGTTGTTCCCCATATAGCATTACTAGATATCCTAACTACCAAATACCACCCCCCCCAACCGCCCCCACCCCCCCCCGACTTGTGGTGGGAGCATTGCAAACTGTTAGACTGGAGAAATCGAAGACCAACACAAACCCATGTAGTGATGTCACATTGATGCCTGAGATGATTGAATGGTGCGCCATTGTGACAGATCGTGATGATGGCCGTGGTCCTGGGTGGCTCGAGGATGACAATGAGCTTCACGGTGACCAGATGCTGCCCACGGCAAGTAGTTAGACAGCACCCATGTTAAGCACTCCTTTGATCAGTTGCTGCAGTAAGATGGACGCTGTGGCAGTGGATTAACTAGATGGCCAAATTCCTACCAGGGCGCTTCCCCAGGCAGAGATGAATCTCTCTTGGGCCATGCGACGAAACCTAAACTCATGATACCATGAGAGCAGGAAGGATTGCTTATAATGCGTCTGATTGCATTTAGCCTCTTGGGCAGTATATATAGAGTACAAAGGCTTGTGTGCAATTTGCCTCCCCGAATACATATGGAGGTACCAAATTACAATACTAACTACCAAATATATTCTTTTACTTAAACAATTATGCTGATGTGCTGAGCAAGCTCATGACATCTAAGCTTTTCGTTCGCATTAAAGCACAAAATGCTGCATTAAGCCACATTTGTCGAAATTAAGGGTGTGTTGGGATAAGCTGTGATGGGTGGGGCAGAAATATTGGAAATATCAAATATCTAACAAAGCATGTATCAGCTTGGCCCTGGTATTTAACAGCTCGTTTGGTTTGAGAAATGCAGAACAACTCTGTAACCAAACAGCAGTGTACATAAGGGAATGGTTCCATGATACAAAGCAAATGCATTGTGATAATCTATTAGAGTAAGGTTTTCTTGATAAGTCAAGTTTTTTTGTGCCACTGAGACAAAGAAGACTCTTATATGTGGTTTACTATCGTTCTCCATGTTCCACTGTTACTTCTCTTGGGATGTTAGAGCCCTCTGCAACTTTTATCTCATGTACAAACTACAAAGGAACTATTAGTTGCCAATACATGATACATGTCTGTTCATTTTATCTCTCCTACACTCAAAGCTAATATTCTAATCTTCTATTTGCAGCTTTGCTTTGATATTGTCAAGAACTATCAAGCTTGATGTTGATCCATCTGCTGTTAATATTACAATGATTGAAGATGTACCTTGCAAGGTAAACCACTTCCTCCCATCATGTTTGTGATCTCATTTTGTTGACATATAATGTTATTATGGTAATGAGATATTTCAGGATGAATATGGAAACATTGTTCTCAATGCTGAAGGGAAGCCATTGATCCATACCACCGGCACTGGTTTTATATCTGAGGATTTGGCTATGAAATGTCCCTACGGGCATCTTCAGGGGAAAGCTTCAAAACCATTTGAACTTCAAGTTTGTGCACCTCCCATTACTTTGCACTCACTATGTGTTTCCATTAATTGTCATACAAAATGTGAAATGTGGTAGTGTGGTTACTAGTTACCTTCAGAGAGTACAGCAGTGAAGCATTTAGCTTTTGGTAAAGGTTGTTCTGTGGAGCAGCCATACGTGTAAAACTTTAAATTTTAGCTACATCGTATATGCATGTCAAAGGTAAAAATGGATTGTCAGTCACAATGAAAAGTTTCTTATCTTCTGGTTTTCTTTGGTGTCAATACAGACAGTAGAATTCATCTTATTCTTGATGGAGGTAGCATCTGAAATTAATGCTTCCTCCATTTAGGTTATTTTAGGAAGTCAGTTTGCAAATACTTTGTGTGTGTGTGTGTGTGTGTAGATGGATTTGTTCCTAGGCAGAATGAGTGTAACTTTGCCAACTGGTGGCGCAAGACAATGAAAAGGGGGTGGAGAAAGAACACAGGAAGGGGGATAGAATTCTCTAATAATTCTGGGTACTTGGATTATCTGGAAGCATAAGAATGCACGTGTCTTGGAGGGTTTATCTGGAAGCATAGGAATGCATTTTGACGGAGTTCAAAGATGAACAGTCTCTGGTGCCTAGTCGAGACAAAGAGGGGCATTTACATATTTACCATTACTATGTCCCAAGTGTTTCTTCTTTGTTTTGCTGATAAAACCACCTCTCATATTTGGTCCCCATATGAGATGAGTTGGTATGGGGATTATTTTATTCTCTAATACAATGCAGTGCAGCTCTCCTGCATTTTCTAACAAAAAATATATATGTAGAAAATGCCAAAATGACTTACAATTTAGAATGCAGGGAGTACTAATTACTATTAATGCTTGCATATCTTCTCATCACACAAGAAATATACCAAGGTTCATAGAATTTCCTTGTTACCAATATCTAAGACCTTTTAGTCTGGCCACGTTCACCGGAATGGCCGCTCTACTTGTGTTCAAGGCCATCTAAATTCTGATAAAAAAAAAAGGCCATCTAAATTATGGCCACAATAGTTTCAGTTGGTCATAGTAGTGTTTTTTTTATTATGTTCTTATTAAATGTAAACAAATGTGTTGTTATCTCATGGTAAATTTTAGGATTTAACAAGGTCAGTGTTGCCTCATGTTTCTAGTAAGTAGGATGTTTAATTATTTGCCAAAAACATTTTGTGTCATCTTCAGAGGCCCAAAGCTAGTTTATACAATATGGAAGGTAGTTGTATAGTTTGAATGTTATGTATGGTTATGTGCTCATAAATCTTGCTAAATGATTCGTATTTTGTTGTGTACCCAAATAAATTACCTTATTTGGTTGCACACTATTGGCACCTGCACTGTTAGAGTCTTGCTGGACTAGGGACCTCGGCGGTGGCGTTTAGGGCTGGTGGTGGCGGCGTGAGGAGGGAGGGAAGGGAGGGAGGAGGCGGCGCTGGAGAGGAGAGAGGGAGAGATAATCTCTTTGTTGCTTAGTCCAAAAGATTACATCTCCCCTATATTTATAGTCCCTAGTGGACTTGTAACCCAAGCAAAATCTTAGGGGTTTCCTTATAGATTGGAATACCTCTTTCCTAAATAAACTCAGTCTCTTTTCCTAATAAAACATCTCTTTATTTCCTAAATACTTATTGCCTAGTATGACTTGATAAAGATAACAGTGGCGGCGGTAGGCAGCAGGGCTGCCACCCCTTCCTTCGGCGCGTGCGCACACCCCCTTTGGGGCTGTGTGGCCGGCCCCTAAGGCCCGTCAGGCCCTATCTTGTTGGGGTGTGACATGCACCAAGCACCAAGGTGAGCAACTAGCTCACCTCTCCTCACCTCACCCCTGTCTCAGGATAGAAGATGAGCAGGTGCCTTAGGTACACTACAACATGGTGAGTACACCAACTACCTACTCCTAGAGTACATGCTTTGCTCAGCCAATCTACCTACTCTACATGGCTGATGCAAGCCACTTTCATGGCCTATTGCCATGCTGCTACAGCACCATGGATGGACAGCAAGAGCTGACCAATCCTACTACTTGATACTGCAGCAATTCAATCAAGGAGCAGCAGATTACAACTCACACACAACTGCACTTAAGCTTTCCCCTTTTTAAAAGTACAGTTTAGTAGCGGACATAGCTAAAATATGTAATTCCTCTTAAGTGGACTTCGTGATTTACTATATGTTGATTTTCTTAGGATAATATGGACTCTGATGAAAATGACACATTGATAAGGCTTGTCAATTCAATGGGGCGTCCAACTCACATTGTCAGTGTCCTGAGACTAGTGCAATCTTTAATTAAGAGCTTTGTGGCATGATCTTGTGTG
The DNA here is from genome assembly GCA_015847255.1 of Hyparrhenia diplandra. Classification (NCBI taxonomy): domain Eukaryota; kingdom Viridiplantae; phylum Streptophyta; class Magnoliopsida; order Poales; family Poaceae; genus Hyparrhenia; species Hyparrhenia diplandra. Next base: position 71,465 of record JADLZK010002074.1, read on the forward strand.
CGAATATTGGCTACTGACCTTCAATTCTTTCTTTTGATGTAGCCCCTTCTGATGCAGTCACATATGTTTTCCAATGGCTGTGTTGTAAAGGGAACATTTCTGGTTGATAGACGGGTATGTGGCTACAATGTTGTTTGTTTTAACTGCATGTTTTTATGATTATGGTTTTATCTTGGTTTATTTTACTAAGCTACTAGTGACGTTTAGAGTAGTTTATATGTTTCCTTCTCTCTATTTTTTTTTTTGTGCTTATGTTGTTTTTTATATAAAAATGTTGTTGAAATTTAGTGGCTCCTCTGTTCCAAATTGTAAGATGTTTTGGCTTTTTTTTTTATACATTGCTTTTCTTGACATAGTGTATGTCTAAGTGTATAGCAAAAGCTATGTATCTAGAAAAGTCAAAACATCCTACAATTTAGAATGGAGGAAGTAGCAACTAAAGGAGACTAGATTTCACTAGTGTCTTTGTGCTTTTAAATAGAAAAAAAGGTTTAGGTATATAAAGTAAATGCCATTTTCTTTTAATTCATAAATGGGGTCTGCAAAATATAGAAACCCATGTTTTGGCAATGATTTTAGCCACTTCTAATTTTGGACTTTTATTCTAACCGTTTAAGTATTATTGAATTTACAATAGTGAAAATGGTAGCTTTTTGGGATGAATTGCAAAAGTAGTCTTTGGCAGGTGAATGAGTTTCTGTAGTGATTTAAGGGAAGATAATGCTCTCTAGTATCTTTATTTGTTTACATGATTTTGGTTTTTGCCAATTTTATATTTTTAAGATAATTAAAATAGATATATTTTTTTTTTTCTATTTACTAATCTACATTTCTGGGAAAGCTTCCGAAAGAACAATTCAGATCCAGCCATCAATGCTAAAAGTTAATGTATGTCAAATTTAATAGATGTGGCATCCTTTTGTTCAAATAATAATAATTTCTGGACAAGGTATAACTTGTTAACTTTATTGGATTAGGTATACATCCCAAGCATATGCACATTTTTATGGAAGAGCATGGAACCCACAAATATCTAGAACTGGACATATGTTGCAGTGACAGGGTAACTATTAGAGATATGTATAGCCGAACACATGTATATCATGTTACTTGAACTCCAAGTTGTACTTGGATATATATATATGGCCGGTTCACTTTTTTATTTGGTTTTTAGAATGGAATGAGTGATTCATCACCACGGTCTTTTCCTCACAAGCTAATAATTAGTATATGCATTAGGAATGGGTTGATTCCACCAAAATTCATGGGATGAACTCATGTGTTGGCAATGATTTGAGCCATGGGATTTTGGACAAACCAAACATACCATAAGTCTCTAGTTTATTTCACAAGGTCTTCTTTTTTGGGATGAATTACAAAAAGTAGTCTGCTCCAGGTGAATGAGTTTCTGTAGTGCCATAAGGGAAGATAATGTTCTGTATAACTTGATTTGTTTACATGATTTTGGTTACTGTTTTTAGACGTTTTTTTTCTTCTTAAAGTCAATTAGATTTTTTTTTTTTCTAGTGGCTAATCTACATTTCTACGGCAGTGCCGACTTGAACAATTCAGATCCGGCCATCAATGCTAAAAGTTAAAGCTGATCCAAATTTAATAGATGTGGCATCCTTCAACTCCTTGGAAGTGATTTCGACAAGGTATACTTGAATAACTTTATTGGATTAGGTATACATCCCAAGCATATCTTTTTATGGAAGATAGAAAGCCTCAAATATCTAGAACTGGACATATGTTATTGACTGGGTAACTTTTGGAGATATGTTTGGGTCAAACACATGTATATCATGTTAACTTTGAAGTTGTTGAGTTTGTAATATATATAAATGAATCAGTAGATTTTTATTTGGTTTTTGAATGGAAAAAGTATACATATACCTCATTTTTCATAAAGCTTTTTATTAGTATATGCATTAGGAATGGGTTGATTCCACCAAAATTCATGGGATGAACTCATGATGTAGCACCTCATGGGCCATGGGATGACTCAACAAACCAAGGGTTTACCATAAGTATTCAGTTTTTCCACATGGTTTTGTAGTCACTCTTCCATTAATCCTGCCTTATCCTGCACCATTTTGGCTATTGGCTAGCATATTTTTGTAACTGGGTTTGTCATAGTCCTTAGAATCCCTTTTTCAATGATATTACATCCGTTTGACAAAGATTTGGTCCTTTTGTTTTACTGTTGTTGTATCCTCATTCCATTTTAAAGATTTGGTACTAACTTTTTTTTTCTCTCAGCAATCGACCGAAGAGGTCCCATTGACATCGTGGTTCCTAATTGCATGGCTTTAGAATATGTTTCAACCTAGTATAACTTGTCTTGTACCCAAAATCTTCCTGATGGACTCCCTAATATTTTGGTATTAGAAGTTGTTTTTGGACAAGGTAAAGGTCAAACTTTTGGGAATATAAATCATCAATAACTTTTAAGTTGTTGAGTTTTTGTGAAAATTATATGAGTTGAACCTTAGGAAATACTTTAGTAAAAGTATACATATATCGCATTTTATAAAGATTTTTCAAGCAGTTACTTTATATACGGTGCAGTTTGGGATAGCCATTGGAGTAGGGTATTGGTTTTGAGGGCCAATGCAATCAACAACAATGCATTAGGGTTTTCTATCATATTCAGTTTAGCCACCTGGTTTGGTTTCACAGCCAGAACCTTAATCCTTGGCAACATTCCACATCTTTTGGCTATTGGCTGGGTCCTTTTTGTAAAGGGTTTAGATAAGTGTGGTTTTCTCTTTTTCTCAATGTTTATTGAAATCCTGTTTGACCTAGTTTGGTCCTTTTTTTTTTACTGTTGTTGTATCCTCATTCCATTTTAAAGATTTGAATTTTTTTTTTTTTTCAGTGGCCCAGTAATGGCCTGAAGGGCATTGACATTTCCTAATTGCACTATTTATTATGGATGGTACCAGGCTCAAGTATTTTATAGCCATTTCTACAAAATTTGACACCATTTTTCTGCAATTCCCATCTTAATTTTTCTTGAAGGTCGCTTTTCTACATTCATGCTTCCCTGCACGACTTAAGCAATTGTATTTTTTCGGCGCATTAAGTTGGAACTCTAGTAGCCTAGTAGGGACTACATTAGATTGTTTTCAACAACTTTCCCCAGCAAGCCAGAGCTAGGAAGGCCAGTTTGGGACTCCTCTGTTGGCACACCTGAGTTGGGTATTGGTTTTGAGCAGATCAGACATGTCAATCCCAACTAGGTGTTGCATGTTTGACCAGTTTAGCCACCTGTTTGGTTTCCCAACATTGCAGCCTGACAATTGTGGTTCAACATTCCATTTCAGCTACTAGCTGATTGGGTCCTCCATGTCAATTGAGGACATGTTTGTGGTGCAGTGGCTTGCCAGTGTTTTGTGAATTTTCTTTTCACCTAGTGGAGCCTTTTGGGCTGGGCTAAAACTGTTCAGCCCATCACCAATCCAGACCAGACCAGTCGGAGTTAGTTTTAGCGGTTTAGCTGGTTTCAAGGCTGAAATCATCTATTTTGTCTACAGTTTGGTCTATTGCAGGTTAGAAACCATAAAACCACTTTAACCCATCCTAACGCCCTGGTGTGTGACCCATGCATGATCTGCCGGGCTGTACATTGGCGACAGCTGCTAGGTCACCATGTTGACATGGTGAGGACAAGTGCAACGGGCTAGACACCGAGCGTGGTGACAGCAATGAGTGTTCGATGTGAGGTGCTGTAGCGATGAGTGCATGGCGCACTGTGGCTGGCATCTTCAACAAGGGACGAGTGTCCGGAGGAAAAGGAGTCTTCCTGGTCCCCCTGTAGGCATGCTCAGTATTTTTTTTCTGGAATACACAGGAGAGCTGTGTATCATTGCATTAAGAGAGGAGAGTCAAAAGGCTTAAAAAGCCAGTACAGAAACAAAACACACACCCACACACACATATTTGATCACACTGTTACAATTGCGACTGCTCTGAATGAAGGACGACCCATAATAACCAAAAAAGCGCTAACCCCTACGAGCAGTAACAACTAGATCTCTGAGACCTTTAGCATCTGCCAGCATCCAGAGGTCTTCCTCCTATGCAAGCAGAAGCACCCGATCCAACCTGGGCGGGATGCCATTAAACACCATGTCGCTCTTCATTTTCCAATGGAAGAGGCCAACATAGATCCAAGGCAATTAAAACAAGCCATTGCAATTCGCAGCCAAGCAGGGAAGCATGTAGAAGTTTAAACCGTCAAAACCGTGTAATCAACCCATCAAGGCAAGCTCAACGGAAACCGTTGTAAATTAAAACCAATCCACTGAAACCATTCACCTATGGGCGGGCTGAGAGACCAGCATAACCCACAATCTAAACCATAGATGATAATGCCTAACCTAACCTTAGGTTAGTTTGGCTAAATTTTGTGGAAAATGGTGGCAATACTAGTACATGAACCTAACAAGGATATTGACTGGTAGGCATTGGTTCCTTCTAAAGAATTGGTGTAAAATGTTATTTATAATTTTTTATACTTCAGGTGATCTGACTATAAATGATGTTATCCTTGTGGCAACCTTTTGTTCATGTGCTATCTCTTGGTCATTTTTTGTTGTTGGTCTATAAATTTCACTAGATTATGTAAGCACGGACTAATCGAAGACCAATTGTTGTATTATTCTGATTAGTGCTTTGATTCATGTTGTAACCCTATATCATCTTGTCTGGTTGGCTATACAGCTTCATTAAATTTTGCTGAAATGGACAATTCAATATCGGCACAAATGATTCTTTCTGGGATTTCAATAGAGGAGCCACATTTGCAGTCCAGACTTGAAATCATGGTTAAAGAGGAAATGAGAGGACTCAGACATGGAAAGATCCCAATTGATGACTCCTCCTTTTTGATGGGTACAACCGACCCCACAGGGTCATTAAAACCTAACGAAGTTTGTGTCATACTGTAAGTATTCAACAATGCCTGTTGAATCTTGATGCTTTTTTGTCTCCTCTGAGCAGCTAAATTTGTTAGTGGTCTACTGCTCACCATCTTTTACAGTTGAACTCCAGAAACACAGAAACTAGTCATGCATGCCTGCATAATCAGAAACTTCTGTAGGGTTTTCAGACCTATTTGCATGAAGTATAACAATGTTGCTGCATTGTTCTCGTTTTACCTTTCTTTAACTCTTTCTAATGTGACTACATTTTTGCCAAAAAGTTTCATGTCATTCTAAAAAAGGAACAAATTACCAGGTTGCACAACTCAAGTTCAAATCCTCATCGAGGTGAATTTGGGTGCCTAATTCTTACTAATTAATATAGTCTTCTAGTTCCTTCTGTGTTTGTTTAGAAAAACTGGAATAAATTACTGGGTTCCTTGTGACAGTTGAACCTAAGGGTGTGATTGCCCTCCTTGGTGCTGCCTTCATCTCTGTATCACTCAGCTGGTTATCCAGGTGAAAACCATTATATATCCTTTTGGATCAGGTTTTTGATGGCATCAAACACGTTGTGACAGGAGGCACTGGTTTAGTCATTGGCCATGCTTTGTGGTCATCTTCTTTGATGGTGGCTGTCAACTGAGTGCACCTTATTGGTCACTCTCCATGTGATAGGAGGCTTGGAGATCCTCTCTTTCAGTTGCACAAGCCAACAAGTGTTGGTGCATAGCAAGCTGCAAGCACTGTTCTTGTGGTTTTGAGGCGTAGGCCTGGGTTTGTGACTTCGTGTTGCCTGATGCACACCTTGTTTCAGTGTTCTATCCCGTTTTTAACCTTGTAATGTCTGGGGTGCGTCAACATTTTTGCGGAATGTGGAGGCCACAATATTTCGTCTTGAAACAAAGCTTGCTTCATCTAAAACAACAGAAATTTACTGTGATCTGTAAGGGTAGCATGAAATTAACAATTTTTACAAAATTTTAGGCAACTGAGTATTTTTTTTTCTTGCTGTTCCTATTGGTGGCCATTGTAACTTCCTATATCTCCTGTTGCACAGTGGTGATGGCCAACTTTCTGGAGACGTTCTTGTCTACATGTATCCTGGGCTACATCTTGGTGATATTCATGTATTAACGGCTACATATATCCGGGGTTTGGAGGATATTGTTGGAAATTCCAAGTATGCTATATTTTTTTTCCTGTTTCTGGATCACAAGCTGTGGCAAGCAGTTTTGATGGCAATATGTTCTGGGCATCAAGAAACTCAGAGGTTGGTTGGTGTTATCAGTACTGAAAATCTGTGATCCTGCATTTCTATGGAATATCAGCATTTCATAATATTTTATATTTGAAAAGGAAACACAATTCATGTGTTTGAGCAGCTCTGACTTTAATGCAAGAGCTCATGATACAGTAGATTAGAATGGAGTTAAAGCATTTTTCTCGTGCTGTTATTGTGGATGATTTTGAATCTGTACTTCCTTTTTTTCTAATTAGTAGATGTTCCTCTATACTGTGTAATCCTTTGTAAGAATTTATAGTGCATTGTTTTCTGTATTTATATTTATGCTTATCTAGTTTTTTTTTTTCTCATGAATACAACTCAATGGATATGACCGGCAGTGAATGCAATTTAGCTGAAATCTTCCATAGCAACTGTGTTGCATTATTTTATTATAGTGTGTACTATATAAATTGTTGGAATTAGGTGTGATTGGTTTTTGTAAATTAGGTATTGAGCACCTTTTTTTTTTGTAGTACTAAGTACTATAAATTGTTGGAATTAGGTGTGATTGGTTTTTGTAAATTAGGTATTGAGCACCTTTTTTTTTTTAGTACTAAGTATACTATATAAATTGTTGGAATTAGGTGTGATTGGTTTTTTTGTAAATTAGGTATTGAGCCCCCTTTTTTTTTGTAGTACTAAGGATCACAGTTTGGCTTAATATAGACACTTCATAGGCTAGTCATATTTTTTTTTTAGATACAATAGCAACTCACTAACATGGATAGCCATTTCTTATTATAAGATTGCATGATAAATCACTCATTTGGATATCATGATGTATGGTACTCTTTCATGGCTTTTTTTATTATTTCTGCCAAACTTACTAATGGGAGCTACTGACTAACTCACTATGACTGAATTTGGTGTTTTCAGTTACTGAAATACTTCAAACCATCCCAACCTCGGCTTCAAGGGATTACTCAGAAAAGAAAGGAGCAAAAGAACCCTCAACGTCTTGGATCCTCCCTGGAAAGTGCATTATTCGATGATTTTTTGAGGGCTAGGTTTACACTCAGGTATATTAATATTTGAACTGGACTCAACAGTAGTCCTGTTTTTTTGGAAAGCATTTTAAAACTATTTTTTTTCGATCCAAATCTTCACTTATATTGGAGAAGTATTTCTGGGTTAGAAATTCCTGTTTAAATGTTCATTTTGTGCTTTAGGATGACATATTTAAGCGGTCATTATATTGGGTAACAATTTTTGTCTTATAAGTACTTTTGAGGTACCACTGTTTTTAATTTTGGTGACTATTTCATAGATACTAAGGTGTATAATCTAATGTCTATTGAGTTTTCCTTGCAGTTCATCACCAGATACAGTAGCTAACTGTTGGCTGGCATATATGGACCGATTGTTATCTTGTGAAGTTAGTATAACTGAGAAGAAATATCTGAAGGACAAGATGCTAAGTTTATTAGATGCTTACGATGAAGCCCTTGATGATTGGAAAACTTTGAACAAGGTTATTTTGTAATATTTATTATAAATTTCTAGTTTTAAAATGTTATTATATGTTTGCATTTGTGCTATACCACCGACACACACTCCAGTAAATTTTATGCTTAACTCATGAGTTTTCAGAATTAATTACATGAGAACCTGTTGATTGGTTTGCTGTCTGTCATGTGGGGCGACACTACAGTGCCGCCGGCCTCGAGCACGAGGTGCAACTAATGATGCGCATGGACAACAGGGCCTTGATGATGCCAGGGCGGCTGAGGTTTAAACCAACGCGTGGCTCAAGAAGAAGATGATGGGATTAGGGACTTAACTAGTCTGCTAAGTTAATGCTAAGTTGTAGTTCCAAGGAGCTCAGCTCCTATATATGTACCCAGCTACCTCATTAAGGATTCAAGCAATGAACAAGTTATCTTATCATCTCACCTTGTCTTCTCTAGTCTCATCCCCCTGCTTGGGCGCCAGGAAGTCTGGTGCCACAACTACCTAGCTACGAACTGAGAAGCCAAGGGCCTGCCACCAGAGGGCCCGAGGTCCTTGACACTCTCCAAAATTATTGAAGCCTCATGTGGACCATATTTATGCCTGAGGTCACAAGGTTATTCTGAAATTTATCCATTAAGTTTGATTTTTTTTTATGCGACAAAGAAAATTTCATTGATACTAAAGCAAGTTACATCCTCTCATTACAAAAATAAACCAAACTACTCCTACTCCATTGATGGGAAACGAGAAACCTTGAAAAAGCCATAGATTCCACCATCCAGGGCGCAAGCTCCGATCTCAACGAACAGGGCGGCCATCTCACCATCCACCACCGTCATCCTCATACCCATCACTTTTGCAAAAGAGTGAACTGCTAAAACTCCACATGCAAACATGATGAAATTGGCGCCGTCGATTACGTCATCGACGTCATCGTCGACACCTTCACTAGATTCGTCATGGGAGAACACAAGCCCAACCAACATCCAGATAGATACCGTTGGAAAACTAACTCTCACTAGCCCCCCGCCATGGCTGCACAGCGAGACAAAGGAAGGGCTACCTTATTCTCCATCATTGATGATGTCTTCGTCTTGCCATCACCGTTGAGGAACGACATGCTCCATCGCTCCATCGATGATCTTGACGACGCCTTACGCTGTGGCCAATCTCTTCGATTGGATCTCCGGAGAAACCTTGAACCTTGAAGACTCAATCTACTAGGGAAAAATGTAAGATGTAATCTGCTGCCACCCCATCTCTTTCTCTCTAGTTCAGTCAAGGGGCAGGTAGAAGGTCAACTCTTGCTGTCCATGTCCTGGAACTGTAGCAGCATGGCACTAGGCCATTCTAGGAATAGTGTAGAAGTACACAGCCATGTCCATGGCTGACCTCAGCTAGTACTAGGAGTAGGTAGTTGGTGTACTCACCATGCTTGTGGTACCATAGTTGGTACTGACAACTTGTATATATATCCTATGCTGTATATATATCCTATGCAATGGAGTAGAGAAGATAGTTCACTTGCCCACATTCAGTGTTCAGGTTCAGCCACCGCTGAACCAGTGCGTGTGTGTGAGAGAGCTCAGCTCTTCTTCTACCTTGGGACAGGGAAGAGGGAGAGGGGAGGTGAGGGTGTTCTCACCACGTTGCTTGGTGTAGGTGCCAACAAAAAACTTATTAAAAATAATGGATCCCCACTCCCTTCAACCCCCGGCGTGATGCTGGAGAAGGGAGGGGGACCAGCGGTGGTGGAAGGCGAGAGCTGGCGGCGGCGCCCTTCTAGGGTTTGGCGGCGGTTACCAAGTACCTTATAGGGTTCGGCGGCGGCTTATCAAAACTATTAAGTTTGATATTAACTCTTATCCATTTTCAATCTAATTTTCAAATATTCTGAATAAAGGATGATGATTGCCTTGTTCAACGGAGTGTGTGTCGGTTGAGATATTCCTTGGAGATGGTTTGGACATGTTCAACGGAGGACTCCTGAGGCGTCGGTGCGTAGTGGGGTTTTAAAGCAGGTGGATAATGTAAAGAGAGGTAGAGGTCGAGCTAGACAGACTTGGGACGAGTCGGTTAAGAGAGATCTTAAGGAGTGGAATATCTCCAAGGATTTAGCTATGGATAGGAGCGCATGGAGGCTAGGCTATTAGCGTGCCTGAACCGTGACCTTTGTTTTCTTTTTTTTCTATCTACCCTATCTTTACCTTTTTTTTTTTGCGTTCTTCTATACTTGTTTCATATGGGTTTTATCTCTATCCTACCCCAACTAGCTTGGGACTAAAGGCTATGTTGTTGTTGTAAACATGACGATTGGCTTACTATCCATTTGAAACCTCGTATGACAATTGACAAGAAAATTGCTTACAGTATTACTAGTACAGACATGGTGTGGAGATGTTTAAAATCGTTTTTTTTAGATTTGCTAGGGGCTTTTAGGTTTGTAGAATGGCTTGTGCTTGGCTTGTTGGCACTCACAATTTATCTATTCTTTGGGCGTGTTCAGCACAGCTTCAGCTCCAAGATCTAGGTTGGATCTGCTGTTTTTAGACTAAAATCAAAAGTGGTACCTCCATCTCCATCTCCAAGACTGCCAAGAACGGCCTTGTCCTAATAACTGAAACATGGTCAAATTTGACAATATTTGATGTTACTTATACACAGCTATAGAAAATACTACGTAGCTCCTACATTTGATAATATTTTATAAACACTTAGCTAGTTTCATAGGACTCACGACATGTATAGCATGATCCATATGGCATTGCCTCTTCCTGTACAGTAGCAATGCATCTGTTTTTTGCACATTTACTTTAGCATCTACTTAGAATATGCTGTAATCCTTTCTTAAGGACCAATAATGCTACTCTGTATGTATCTCCAAAATCCTGCTATGGCTGGCAAGGCCAATGAAATCTGAATCTAGCCCCAAACCTGTGGGTTGTAAAAGAATTAGAACTGATGGTAGTGGAGGGCGATGAGGTGGCTTGGTGAGAGGCGTCCTCTAGAGATGCACACGGCATGGAGTCATGGCAGAAGGCATAGCACCAATGGTCATGCCTCTATGGTGATCATGGTTTAACTCGTGCTTAAGCTTCTGAGAGCTCTTGTGTGTTTGAGACAACAAAATAGCGACTCATACTTTGAATATCATTGGTGATAATGAAAGTTTATTAGCATATTATTGATTTCAGTTACTGTGTAGGTTGTTATGCTTGCTTGTTTCATTTGTTTCCTTCCTTTTCTAACAGCAGTTTCTATCTTTAGCAAGACAAAGGTTTAGTGCAAGTAGTTGTGCATCCTACTTGAACTGAACTTAAGCCTTTCGTTCTCTTCTTTGTCATGGTGACTAGGTCCAAGTTCCAAGAGAGTTGATGGTCATACATTATCCACACTTCATGGAACAAACTGGATGCCATTCATACCACTCGAAATCTGTATTGGGTGCTATCTACGATGAAGCACTTAAACAAATGGAGGACAGACTTCCAATAGGTGAGCTTGCTTTGTCCTTATGCTGAATATAACCTTTGGAGTGGTTATAGCCTTTCCTGATTTCCAGTTTGAATATGTTCTACGTAGACAAGCTTCACTGTCACCAGAGAAGTAGTGAGATTTCTACATGTTATTTATGGGAGCTACTGCATTATTTTTTGAAGTTTCATGCAGGCTTTTGTTGAATTCATTTAGGCACCAATTCTTTTGCTACAATAATTTGCAGCTATGCTCTAAGCTTTTAATAGGTGCACAGTAAATACTTAATAGTCAAACTCTATCTTCAACTGTGCTGGGCATCTCGAATTTGCAAAGCACTAGCACCTTTTGCCCATCTCTTTTGCTCACTCCATACCATATTTTCTTGAAGTTTAGTGTTGCTGCTATTTTGCATTGATATTCCATTGCAACAATTGGATGCCAACCAGGTTGCTTGAGAGTTATTACTTAATGAAAGGAGCATTTTTCTTGAAGTTTATAGGTTAATTGGTGATATTGGTCACGTCTATTAACTAATGTCATAGACGAGAATTAATACATATCTTGTTCATTTGCTTGGCTTCTCAGAGATATCATTCCTCCAGTGCTTCACTGATGTGGAAGTATCAGCAATGTGCATGGGGATGTGGAGAAACCGCTATCAAGAGTACCTGAGGGAGACCAGGCCGTCACTTTTCTTGCTTGACTCCAAAGAAGGAAAGAACCTGAAGCTTCAGCAGGTTCACGCAAAGTATAAGCAGGTAATTATCTGATCCTTCTAACGCCCAGTCCCATCCAGGCATCCTGTTAAGCTGGTACTAACTACATCATGTAATAATGACTTGCAAACTTGCAGATTCTGTACAGCGCTCATAAATTTGAAGAAACCCCAAGAGATCACCAGACAGTGTTTGCTGAGGCCTGCGCGATATACCAGATCGCTTATGGTTCTGCACGTGCACATGGTGATGTTAGCAAGTGTGGATTTGCATGGAACGTCGCTGGGGATGCATTATGCCATCTCTATGTGCTGAAGCATGGGAGCAGCTTAGTTGCAATAGTACGCAGGTTGCTCCAGCTGTAGCAAGTGCTCGAGGCAGATTGGTCCCGTGAACCATGTGCTCCGTTGTAGCAATATATTAGCAATGAACCTTTTTTTTTTTTTTTTTTGAGCATATATTAGCAATGAACCTTTAAGAACCTGGCCGTAATGTTCTCTGTTATGAGTTGCTCGGAGCTTCCTAAGGATGTACTTATGTTGCAGCGAGTACTCTAGCATAGTAGTGCGTGATTTATGTACACTAAGACTTGGGCTTATCACACCGGAGATTTGATGTTAAGGCATAGATCTAGCCATGACTCAAATCAACAGACTAGCATGTGTGTAATAGCTTTTCTTAGCATGTTGCATGTGTGTTAAGAACATAAGATGTGTTATTAATATCTTTTGGGTAGCACCAAGATGGTATCAGTTTTAAATGCAATAGGAGCAATTAAGTGAGAAATGTAATCATGCCTCATTGCAGATTAAAATTCATATTCGAACCTAAACATATGCAAGAAACAATTTCGCTTTTGACCATATGGAATTTTGACCTAAAATAAAACACAAAAGAGGGAAAAGAATGCATCACCCATTTGCCTCAAGAAATTGCATTAAGCCCACAAATGATATATATGTACTAACATTTTTTCCTCCTATCAACATGAGATGACTTAAAATAGTCGTCTATCTGCCCGGTAACAGATCTAAAACCCATGGATTACTATTTTACTAACATTCAGTTGGATGTTCAAATAATAACTAAACATCAAAAACACAGTGATCATCGAACTAGCCCGTGCAGTACGAATTTTGTAGCTATGAATATTTCACAATGCACCATGAATATTTGGAAGGACTTCGATTTGTTTCGTCATGGGTACCAACGGCATAGTTAGCTGCAGCAGCGACCACCACCAGCTGAGACGTCATCAGGTAAAGGCGGGAAGACAATGTCAAGAGACTGCAGGGAATACAGAAAATAGATGAATATATAATATTAAATTCGTTCTAAATCGGAGTTCGTTTGACTTTTTTAACTCAAACTTTGACCACTCGTCTTATTCAAAATTTTATGCAAAATATCACTTCTTTTGTTATGGCTCGCTTTATTAACAAATGATATTTAAGAATGACTTAAATTTGACTTTTTTTTTACAATTTTTTTAATAAGATGAGTGGTCAAACTTATGGTCAAAAAAAGTAAAAACGAACTATAATTTGAAACGGAGGGAGTACAATAGAAGTAAAATAAAATATTAACCAACGACGCAATCATAACGCCAAGGGCGAGAATGAGGCACATAAAGCTTACCTTATCAGAAACACCGTTTTCAATTTTCTTGATCACTCCTCTAGCAGCAGTAGTGAATGCCTGCACCACATAAGTTATTATTTTATAACCTTGCCAAATTTAAATTGCAGTGCAATTGCACCCGAAAGGCACTACTATATATACAGGGGATCCATATAGAACATCACCTCCTCAACATTTTGCGCGGTTTTTGCAGACGCCTCCATAAAGAGCAGATGATGCTCGTTGGCAAACCGTTGTCCCTCCTCATAGCTGACTGTACGCCTATTCGACAGGTCAGATTTGTTCCCCACGAGCACTATTGTCAGGTGTGCACTGGCAAGCTGCTTGGCTTCCTCTAGCCAGCTCGCCACATGATTAAAAGCCTCCCTCCTGCAGATTGATGTTTAAGATATATAAGGACCAAAGTGTCAGGCAAATTCAGTACCACGTGATAATCGTAGTTTTACCTGGTGATGTCGTAAACCAAGACGGCAGCAGCAGCTCCTCTGTAGTACGATCTAGTTATAGATCTGAATGCTTCTTGGCCAGCCTGCATATGCAAAGTTATAAGCAATACTGTGCTGTGATCATGATGGATGTGCAGGAAATTACAAGCATATAATAACTGTGTCAGACGACGACTACTCCACTATATATATTTATTTGGGGATATGTAACAGAAGCAGCTAGCAGTGATTAGCACGAACCGTATCCCAAATTTGGATCTTGGTGGGCTTGCCATCTACGGCGACGACGCGGGCGCCGTACTCGACGCCAATGGTAAGGTCGTGGACCGGACGGAACCTGTTGTCCGTGAACTGCAGCAGCAGGCATGACTTCCCCACAGCTAATAAAGCGCATGCAACGAAATATATTAGTCAGTCAGCACGAACAGTACGTGATCAATCGTTTCCGTATGATATACACTCTGATCAGATCATCAGAAGGAAGGGAGAAGCACGAGGAAGGTAGATGTCAATACTGAAGATTGGAACGACGACGACGGACCTGTGTCGCCGATGACGATGCACTTGAAGCCATAGACGAACGAAGGCATCTTCGACGTCGGCATCACGGATTCCTGCACGGATTCACTCACGGCCGGACAGCAGGCCGGGAACGTATGGCGGTTCCGCACGGCGCTCCCCGGCGGCAGCTTGTTGTAGTGGAGAGTCGAGTCGCCGCGCCGACGGAAGATCGGAGACTTAGGACGACCTAGCAGAGCCTCCAACCTTGGAACTCCTGTCTCGTGGACGTCGGACGCGCGGGAGATTGGATCCTTCGTTGACCGCTAGGGTTTAAAAGTGGGATCGGTCATGTCCGAGTCGTAGTGGCCAGGCTTACGCGGCGATCGATCCGGCCTGGTACAGTCGCGTGGGATTTTTGGCCAGCAACAAAACACGGTCGCTCTCACAACTTCCTGTCACAATCCGAGATGAGATTGTGACGGATAACTGCGAATCGGACGGAATTTGAGGAAGAATAAGCACGGATTCGGGGTCGAACAGCAAGAGGAGCACGGGACGGAGCTAGACGACGAAGCTGTATTAGGCGGTTACGAGTTCTCAGCGCCTTCATCGGGAAGGAGCCTTGGCTTATAAGTCGCTCGTTGAACAAATATTAGTAAGATTTACGATTGCACATCTATTAAATAGGACGATATGCAATATTAACTGTAGAAAATACGAGTCTAGAATTATGTAAACACATGTACTCCTCCATATTGAAAAGGAAGTCGTTTAGGGACATCGACGCGGTCTCCAAAGTGCAACTTTGACTTCTCTTTTCTATCAAAATATTTATTAAAAAATTATATATGTATACTTTTATGAAAGTATTTTTCAAGACAAATCTATTGATATGATTTTCACATTTCAAAACTCAACGACTTAAAAGTTATTAATCATTTATGTTCCCAATGTTTGACCGAAGCCTTTTCCAAAAGCGACTTCCTTTTTCAATATGGAGGGAGTATTAGTTAGTGTATTACCAAATTTCAGATTTTTCTTTCGGCCACCACTGAACTTACCGAAATTCACGAAATTTTTGGTGAAATTGTAAACCCCGCGCCCATCCCAATTCTTTTTTTTGAAAGCGGGACTTCACCCGCATTTGCATTAAGATAAAAGGCCAAAGAAAGGCGGGTCACCGATACAAAGGGTCCAAACAAGTAATCCTAGGATTACCAAGCGGAGCCCCAAACACACGAAACAAACACACAAACAAACACCAAGAGTACATTTGGGGGAGAAAGACGACCCAACACCAATGTCCTAACCGACTAGACACTCAAAGAAAGATCTACACAAAGGTTCAATCGCAAATGACGAAGGACCCTATTCAAGCTAGGATCCTATTCGAGATTTTTAGAGTTCACCCGTTCTTATTGTTACTTGTGGTTTGGAAGTCATCCTATTTGTTATGTTGATGTTCAGAGTTCCCTAGTCCCCAACTGATAAATAAGGACAAATTTTATGTTATTCTATTTCCCTTTTTTTTTTTTAATTACAACTTATACATATAATAGAAGCAAACACCCAACAACATCACATCATTTTTTTTAAAACAAAAGGAAATTAGCTTCATGCATGGTGAGAAGGGAATCAGATCAATTATAAGTTTTTCTTAATAAAGAAAACAAAGTTGACTTCATGTCTTCTATCTCCTCTACCTCAGCATAATACAACTAGCTTTCATCCATGGTTAGGACTCGAGAACACTCCTCGACGGGTCAATGGAGAAGGTTCGAGGGCGCCGCCACTAGTTCGAGCTGGAGGCATGGCGGAAGAAAGAAGGGAGGGAGGCCAGAGGAGGAGAGCTTAGGGTGACCTCCTCAAGTTTCTGTCGGACGGGCTAGGCAGTGAGGTCTTGGGTGGCGGCGGCGATACGCGCTCTAGACCAAGAGCCGATGGATAAAGAACGAGGCAGGAGGGGGAGAGAGGTCGCGGGGTGGCTCTGTACCCTCCTTAGAGGCGTATACATTGATATTGTCTAAATGGCTGGTCTCATATAGTGACATGTAATTTAAGACGACTTAATAGAATACATTGATTGTCCTTTTAAGTTGTCTTATAGTAACATGTAATTCCTTAATTTATGGGTAGAGAAAAAATAGGATTGTGAGGTGCATGACAACAACAACTCATACAGTGGTATAATAGTTGTCTCCTAAATTTTAGCTCCTGAGACGGTTGTTTCGTGAAGCAACCACCTCATCTCTTTTCGCTCACTCTTTCCTCCACATCATCAAAAATCCTACGTAGCATTATATGAGATAAGATATGAGATAGCTGACGTGTAGTAATATACCTGCCCTTAGCCATGCTTCGCAGGGGTGCAACCACTAATGCACGAGTCGATAGCGCGACACACGCGCCAATCCTGACTTGCCACGCTGGCAATCATGCCGTGCCACGTGGGCTGCATTATAGGATTATATATACATATATAGGATTGATGATTGATTGATGACATGGTTAAATGGATTAGATTTTAAAAATGTCAACAGTGTTATTTTTAGAAATAGTTTTGATATAAAGGATTAATAAAAAATCATGAAGACGCCAATGTTAACCATAGCTAGTCAAACCGATCGGCTGCTGCCGGCTGGTGTCCCATTTCTTGCTGCACCCGCCTCCACCGACCGCCGGTACGCCCCCATGATTGAGGCTACAAGAGGGCTCAGGGGGCCCCGTCTCCTCCTGTCCGTCGCCGTCCTCGTCGTCGCCATTGCTCTCGTCTTCCGCTCCCTCACCCCGGCAGTCCCGCAAATGGCCGACGACCTGCCTACCTCCATCTATGACATCACCGTTAAGGTATGTGGTTGGTGCCTGCAGATCTGTTAGGCGTTAATTCTGCTTTCCCCTCTCTGCTACTTCCTCTGCTCGTTGTTACTTGAAAGATTCGGGCTGTTTTCGCTGCCGAAGTGAAATCCTGATTTAGATTGGAGTAATTGGTGACAAGATGGTGGTGGCTTTGCTGTTCAAGATACCTTATTTTCTTGTGAACTCGAGTTTAGTACTGAAATCTGCACTGGGGTTCGATGTAAACGTGACGAGGTAGAAAAAACAAAATTTTGACCTGGGGAACCGTTGTCTTAATTCAATTGCGTGGAACTCTGTTTCTCTCCGCAAAGATATACTGTTGGGCGGACCTGTCATCAAAAGTGAAAAGTGTCGTTTGTCTTTATCACAATAAAGTTATCTACCTTTTCTCTTACTTTTGCCTCCTATCAGGAAGTTCTGCATCTTTTGCTGGCACCCAGCACAGTAAACATAGGCGGAATATTTCTTCAAATTTCATAGCTGTGCATTGTTACCTGTGACCTCAATTTACATATTATGGACCTCTGTCTTTGCAGATTTGTTTCTGAACTCTTATTTTGTTCTTGTAAAGGATATTAGGGGTGATGACATAAAACTAAGCGAGTATGCTGGAAAGGTTCTTCTTATCGTCAATGTTGCTTCAAAATGGTAACTGTTGAAACTAACTTTATTGTTTAAAATTCCAATCTAGCCTACATCATATCAATTGAACATTTTAAAAATATATATCATTGATTATCTGATGAAAATGGCTGTCCCTTACTCCAGGTTTCAATTTATTCATTTGAGCGAAAAGTCATATAATCTACTTGTTAATCTTTAGGGCAGTTGAAATGATAGGGTTATCCATCATGCTGTATCTGTTTTCCTTAACTTGATATGATAGAGTGATCTGGCATCTGTCTTGAACTCAACTTTTACTATGAATTTGAGTTGCTGTACAATCTTGCATTTTATATTCTGTTCTTAGACGGATGTATGTTTTTGCTTGTTGCTTGCTATGCCTATATACATATTACTTACTATACTGCAGACTACTCATGTTGTAAACAGGTCATTCCATTGTAGAAAACTTGAGCTTTGTTGTACATGTTTTCCCTTGTTCAATTCATGTTGTAAGACTGAATGAAGATGCCTCAGAAATAGATGATAGAGCAATGTTTTTATTGTATTTCACAGTTGGAACATATGTGAAACCTGTGGTTCATTGGTTTTACTTATTTTGTAGTGGACTAACAAGTTCCAATTACAAAGAGCTAAATGTCTTGTATGAGAAGTACAGAGAGAAAGGTTTGTTCTTTCACTATGGGTTCTTGTGCAGAATCATACCTGAAATAATATGAAACTATATCTTTCCTTTATCAAAATGTTTATCTCATTTTCATTGGCTTCATTCCACTCTTGCATGCAGGCCTAGAGATACTTGCATTCCCATGTAATCAATTTGCTGGTCAAGAGCCTGGCAGCAATGAAGATATCCAGGAGACAGTTTGTAGCAGGTTCAAAGCAGAGTTTCCTATTTTTGACAAGGTAAGCAATTCGATCTGTGAGTTTTTCTTTTGCAGTAACTAACATATTATGAATTCAGAGTTTTCTATCATACATCTGAATACGTGAAATAAAAACAACCCACATTTCTATCTCATGGTATCCTAGATGATAGTGTTTGCATGTCATATTAGTTGTCATTCTTCAGGGTTCTTTGGGGTGACTGACATTTATTATAAATTGGAAGTTTGTTATAATCAAGTTGATTGGACCAGGCAGAGATGTGAACAGAGTAGGAAATTTAAACATTCCTTAACCCTTGTTACTAGGGTTTTAGTTTCAGAAACCTGTTGTGCATGACTACAAGAAAGTGGGGAGGGGGGAAATAGCGGTGAGAGTGGGGTTTGAGAGAGGAGCTGCAGTGGCATGACCAGCATATATGGTATTATGGTGTTCGACTGGAGCAGGAAGATCCCCAGTGTGAACTGTAGCAGGGGCAGAGGATAGTGATGAGGATAACCTCTTTTTTTTCTTGCTTGATTCATCCTTTCGTTCCCCTTTAATCCTTTATTCCTAATCTCGTAAACCGAATCTTAGTGCATGTTTGGATTTTCTCCAGACAAGGATGCCTGGCACGTGGTGCTCCCTGGGCATCCGATATTTGACGTCTGGGTTGGAGATCCTTACCTGGCTGTGTGTGTGTGTGTGTGTGGCTGGTGGCCTGCCTCAGCCCCTTATTGCATGCCTAATCAATGACAATCTCACCTTGATGGGGATGGATAAAAGCCCTGGGGTACCCTGGGGCGTTGGGGCGTGCGTCCAGGCAGGGAAGGCAACCACCATGCTGCATTGGCTGCTGCCCTCTCCTGCAGACCCACCTGATTCACATTGCATGGTGGGTTTTGAACCAGCTAGTTTTCTGAAACTATGATAATTGAAATGAATAGGATCATACAGTGTGAAACTTGCTTCATGGCAAATATTTTTCTTTAGTCTTTGCATTATTAGTCTACCTAATGGTTTATGTATTTATGGTCACAGTTAAAAATGTTTGACTGGCAAATGTCATGAATCCTGAACGACTTATTATAGTTACAATTGGTGGGAGTAGTAATTTTTCGGAATGGAAACAGAAACAGAAGCAGAAACAGTAGTTTTGATAAGAAATCCAGTAATACTTTTTTTCGCTTTACTTAGCTCAATACTTTAGCAAATAATGTTAGTTCAATATTGAGCAGTAAAGGTTAAAGTTGTGAAAGTTCTGTTAAACTTTAGTACGGAGTAAGCCGTAAGCTTATGCCTCTAAATATAACTTCATCTGGCACTATCAAGCTTCTGCAAATAAGGAATTCATCAACAATTTTGAAGCATCTTTTTTACCTCTTTTTTCCAGTTTTGACTATATTTAATTTACCTACTAATACATTATGTGATATATGATAAGCACCTTATATTGATGGCTGATTAGTTACATATGCGTGAGTTCAAATAAGCTTATTTGGAATCAGAGTCAGTATTTGATATCCCCTGGTTCATGGAAGGTACAAGTTAATCAGATATAGGTGCAGATTTAAAAGTTTGTTCACTTGATTTCTCAGATTGATGTGAATGGTAAGGACGCTGCACCATTGTACAAGTACTTGAAATCACAGAAAGGTGGCTTTCTTGGCGATGGTATTAAATGGAACTTCACTAAGTTTCTTGTTGACAAAGATGGCAAGGTTGTTGAGCGATATGCTCCGACGACTTCTCCTTTGAAGATAGAGGTTTGTTTCTCCACCTAACTGCACAGTTGCACATATTCGGCCCATTGAGCGAGTCAATGATTTTTCGTTCTCGTGGTTTCTTCTGCAGAATGACATCCAGAAGCTTCTGGGTACAGCATCATGATTTGGTTATATGAATCATGTTTCCTGAACTGTGTATGCCACTGTGTTGTAATTTCATTGAAAATATGGAGCTTGGACATTTGCAATCTCTGTCAGTTTACCGTTCTCTAGTTCAAAATTATGAAGGTCTAGTGTAAAGAAACTTTGTTCGATGTATAGAATGTTATTTGTGTATTTTACCTTCGTCTTGATCAAATATAAAGGTCACTAAGACAGTGGTCAGGATCATGCCACTTGACAATATGATGTTTGGCTGGCACACATGCAAAAAAAAAGTTATTTATCTCCATGCTATTTGGATGCGAGACGTAGCTGGGTTGACATTTGAGGCCCTCTTGCAGCGATGGATCGAATGGCTTGTTTGGTTCTAATAACTGTGGACTCTAATCTATCACTTATAGAGCTATCCTACTACAACTATATTTCAACAAGACTACGTTCCTGGGCCCAGCTACAGCGTACTGAGCAAACAAAGGACGCCCTCGTGGTTTTGAGCAAGCGTTTAGAGATGGTTGCTTTAGAAATTTCAAATAGAGGGTGGAAACACCTTTTTCGTTTGTTATAATTCCAATGTCTATTTTAAAGACATTGCTTTTTTGCTTTTCAAACTCTGTAATAATTGGCTGTGTACATCCACAGATGTAGAGGCGGATTGTACTATCCATTATCTAAAAAACAAGACACCCACATCGTCCCTTGCTAACTATTAATATCTTCTTCCACTGATAGCCATATCATTTTACTGACTTCCAACCTCTTAATACAAGTTATCCGCATCATCTCCACTTCTTTTTCTAAAAAAACAACATCTCCACTTAATTTCATGTAAGTTCTTTGAAATACTCGCAGTGACGCTTTCTAGTTCATGTATGCGCAGCCGTTTGTCTTTTTTTTTTCAACAGCAAACAAGTTTAAATAGATGTAGTGCATGTTGAGGGAGGGGGCGCCCATGGTGTGGTGCCAACGCATTGCTAAAGTTTGATAATTGTGTAGGCCTTGAACAATGGCCTATCTAATGCATAAGTCACCAGAAGACTTGAGTATTAATACAAGGTTGAATAAGGAATACAAATTCAGGGCCTGTTTGGAACACAGGAATGCAAAACAGAGGAAAGGAAAAAAGCGTAGGAATAGGGTAGAGCGAAAAGTGAAAAACTACAGGATTTTTAAAACGCAGGAAAAAATACTTTGAGGTGTTTGGATTGCAGGAATATGGTTGAATCATCATGTGTCCTAATAAATTGATCAGTTCTAGCTGTTGCTGCATGCTAGAGTGATTTAGGGGCTCACACCTATAGTCTTATTATTATTTAATTCATAACGACCACATCTTTTTACTGTACACCGTTGCTGGCCATTATCTCTCGTGGACATCGTCGTCGTTCTTATTTCTTCTCGATCTGCCTGGCCAGCGGCCATATCTCCTATGCGTCTCTTCCTCATACTCTCTCATCTTCAAGGCATGAGTTCAAGGCGGGGCTGCAGGCTCCACGGAAGATAGAGGCATGCCGTCGCAGCTAGGAAAGCTTCTTCCTTCTCCCTGTTCCGTTCGTTGCCTTTCCCACCTATCCTTGTTTTTTCTCTGTTGGCAGTGGTTGCGATTTGTGAATCTTATCCCTCATCAGCTGAAGCCCCAGTAGGAAGGAGTGAAGAACAGGCAAGTGCGGGTAGACGCGATGAAAGAGCGAGCGAGATTTCCATTGACTTGGAGTGGATTTTTTTTTCCTGTGAAACGAACCTAGCTCCATCCCTTTCCTCCGGAAAGGAAATCTATTTTCCTTTGTTCCAAACGCAACCAAAGGTTTTTTTTCCAAAGAAATGGTTTCCTCCAAAATTCCTCCAAAAATCTTTCAATCCAAACAGGCCCTCACTCTGGATGGCAACCTCCTCCTCCGTAGAGGAAACGAAGACCCGAACCATCATCAGAATTTGTAAAATGGCCTAACGCGTAGCAGCTTGGTTCCGTTACATGCGTCTGGCAGCCACCCAGGCTAGGAACCACAAGGTTGTTGCTCGCATCGACAACTCTAATGTTTTCGAAGTAGGCAGCTTTGCCTTCTCCTTGGTCAGGTGACTGGCCACTGCCCATGGGTGGCGTCGGCTCGCCACGCGCCGCCGCCACCATGCCAAACCAACTGATGGCGTCCGCGGCATCAGCCATGTAAGTGAAGAGTTCCTTTGGCCAGTAGCCTACTGGATGGTGGCCGCCGCCATATATCAACCACCAATTCCCAGTTTTTGGGTCCTGCAGGGTTTATCGACGGGTTTTCCTTTTATTTCTTTCTATTTTATTTTATGCCTATGTATAGAGAGCATGGATTCAAAGAAAAAAAATAGAAATGTGTACCATGAGATTTCTCATGTCATTAATTACAATTAGTTACCTTGAAAACATTCACATGAAGGTAGCTTTGCTGCCCACTTACAGTTGAAACAGGGGTTATTTTCAGTCCAGGAAATACCTGCTTGCTTTGTTGCACAAAACCAGGACAGTCAAGATTTGCGCAGGCAGTGCCCTTGTCAACCTGTTTTACCAAATTATATAGCAAAATCATCTTCTATTTTGAAGCCGCCCATGATTCTGCCCAAGTAAAAATCATTATGTAACTATCAGTTTCACTTACCCACACAATCTCAAAATGGGCACGATCATCGCCGTAAAACTGTGGATTCACCTGAGATACGAAAAAAACCCTCACCTTTCACAATGGACAGTGTAACTCTAGTGATGAATAATAATATTGATATGATAAGGCAATAAGAACTTACATCCCATCCCACCATTATCATATTGTAGGTTTGCGGGTCTCCGTTCTGTACTGCAAGGAACGCTGAACTAAACCTTGGTGATTGTCCCTCACCAACACTTGGTTCGTAGACTGAGAATTCTGCTTCGGAACCATGGATTGGATCTGAATGAGGTCCTGTAGAGACCATGGCAAGCTATACAATACAAGAGCGCGCTTTGTGTATTACAAATCAAACCAAACATATACATTATTATCACAAACAACTGAAACCATATATGTTAGAAATCGACTAATAATAATTAAGGTACGGAGCATTACTGGCAGCACAAGAAATCGTTAAGACTTACTCGGATAGTACTATTAGGATCATAATCGGGACCGGACCCCATCAGTGCTCCTGATGACATTGTACCCCTAAAACTTTTGTGGCTTCTTAGGATTGGAACAGATCCAGTTGGACATTCTATATCACTCGTCACTTCTCCTGAATATGAAGATTTTGACCGGACATCACCGAGCACATCATTTGGAAAAGAGCTTTTTTTTTTTTAGAAAAGGGAATAAATTAATATCCCAGCTTCTGCATTGTTCAATGCATATGGCTGTTCGTTATTACAAAACCAGAACAAACACTTTAGGGTATCTTAAAAAACAAAACTTTGATCCACGAAGATGATAAAAGGCGAAGACTACAAAGCAATTCTATTACTAAAGCTCCAACCATGTTTAGCAAATACTTCCATCGTGGTTGTTTCAATGGTCTTGCAACCCATCTTAATCGAATGGCGATCCTCCTCCTCCTTCGTAGCAAAGACCAAAAACCTTGTCCAAGTAGGTCCCACTGAAGATAGCTTTGTAAGTAAGATGGCACTACACCTTATTAAAAATTACATCATTTCCGGGTTAGCCAAATCACCCAACACAAAGCACTTGCACCCACAATGATCCAAGATTTCGGGTTCCTATTTATCCCTTCCAACCAGCCTATAAATATATTGTGTACACTAGTTGGTGGTGATAAATTTAAAGAAACATGAACAATCCTCCAAATAAATTTAGCAAAATGACGGTCAAAAAATAGGTGTTGAATAGACTCATTAGAGGAACAAAAACAACATTTCCTATCCCCTTGCCCCGCCGTCGTGCTAAATTATCTTTTGGTTAGAATCACTCCCTTGTACAAGTACCACAAGAAAACTTTGATTTTGAGAGGTAGTTTTAGTTTTCCGGATAAAAGTATTAGTAGGTAAGGCTTTGTGATCCTAATAGAGCTCTATACATTGATTTTGAGAAAACAACCCGTTCGATGTAGCCCCCACACAAAATGGTCCCTCCGATTAGTTAGTTGTACATTTGCCACCATAGCCACTATATTGTGTCATGCTTGCAAGTTCACACCTGTCGAGAGATCTCTCGAAAGCTACATTCAACGGTATTGAAGACATCACCGATCTTCTTGATGCATTTTTTTTCTCACAATGTTATAAAGTGTAGGAAAGAGCGATTTTAGAGGGGCGCGGTCTTATCCACGAATCCTCCCGAAATCGCACTTGGGACCCATCACCTAGATCAAACTTGCCCAAAGGCGAGAAACTCCGTCTTGACCTTCATAAGGCCAGCCCCAAAATTGAGAGTCTCCGGGCATGTGTTGAACCCGTGCTAAGCTTTTATTTCTTAGGTATTTGTTTTTAAGCAATTCTTTGCCAAACCCCGTCTCTATTTATTAAATTAAATAGCCATTTGCTAAGAAGACATTTATTGTGGGTTTCCAAATTCAGAACGCCCAACCCTCCATAGTCTTTTCGGTGAGCAAACTATCTCCCATTTAGTCAACCTATATTTTTTTTATGATTATCACTCCGCCAAAAGAACCGAGATCTATAATAATCTAATCTCTTCAAGACCCCTTTTGGAACTTCAAAAAAGGATAACATGAACATAGGGGAGACTACTCAAGACGAGTTGATTAGAACAAGCTTCCCTCCTACTCGACAACATCTTGCCTCTCCAACAATTGAGTTTTTTTGGAATCTTTCCTCAACATGTTTCCAATCCTTATTCAAAAGCTTTTCTATGGTGCATAGGAATTCCTAGGTACCTGAATGGGAAAGATCCCACATTGCACCCAAAAATTTGTGTATATTCAAATTGATTGACTTTGTTTGTCCCAAAAAGCAGAACAATTCACTTTTGTGGAAGTTGATCTTAAGTCGACAATTGCTCAAAAGCACAAAGTAGGAGCTTCATGTTTTTGGCCCTCTCAAGATCACCGGTCCATAAAGATGATAGTATCATCCGCATACTTTGGAGGACCGAAAGTCCCTCATGTATCGATGTGGGACAACCCCCTTAATTTGTTCAAGCCTCTTTGGCTCTTGAAATAAGGATAGCCAACATATCTACCACTATGTTAAACAAGATCGGAGATAGTGGGTCCCCTTGGACGCACCCCCCTTTTCTTGTTTGGAAATAGTGGCCTCACATGGTCGTTAACCTTCACCGCAACACTCCCTCTAGATATGACTTTCGAAATCCATTCACACCAAGTTGGTGAGAATCCTTTCATTCGAAGAACTTGCTGTATGAAAGGCCACTTTAACTTATCATAAAGCTTTTTTTCAAAGTCTAGCTTTAAAATAACAGCATCTTTCTTTTTTTCTATGTAACTCATGAATTGTTTCATGCAGAGTCACTACTCCTTCCATTATATAGCGACCTGGAATGAAAGCCGTTTGAGATGGCCCTATCAATTTATCTACCACTTTCAATAATCTATTATTTAAAACTTTTGTAAAAATTTTAAAGCTTACATTTAAGAGGCATATTGGTCTATATTGTTGGATCTGAGCCGCATCAGTAACTTTTGGCAATAAAGTAAGTATCCCAAAATTTAGACTATGAATAGGCAATCTCCCTCTATGGAAATCATGAAACAAGCTCATCAAATCCGACTTTACCATCTCCCAAAAGAATTGATAGAACTCAGCGGGAAATCCATCAGGACCGGTGACTTGTTGTGTTCCATATCAAAAATTGCCAATTTAACTTCCTCCTCACCGAATGGAGCCGTCAATATTAAATTCTCCTCCTCCGAAACTTGAGGTATGTCATATCTCAAAGTCTCGTCCATTGAGAAAGAATTTTGTGTATGAGGTCCAAACAGTCCTTTGTAATATTCGGTTATGAAATTTTCTAGGTTCGCATCTCCAACAATGACTCCTTTGTTCTTGCTCTAACTGTACAATTTTTTGTTTTCCTATGCCTCCCATTTGCCACCGGATGAAAATACTTAGTGTTATCATCCCCTTGCAATAACCTCGTTGTTTTTGATCGTTGGAGCCAATAAATCTCCTCTTCTCTCAACAACTTGGTTAAGCTGTTCTTTTAGATGATATCTAAGATCTTGTTCTTGTGGTGACAACAAACATATCTACGCTTTTTCTATCTAAGGCATCTATGTTAGCTAAGAGATTAGATTTGTGACGCTTGTTTTGTGAGACTGAATTCCTAGCCCATCCTCTAAGGAAGCGTCTTAATCTTCTTATTTTATTTTGCCAACGTTCCATCGGTGACCCACCCCTATTCTCAGATTCCCAAACCTCTTTCACTAGGTCATAGAAACCATCACGAGATAGCCATCCAAGTTCAAATTTGAAATTCTTAGCATTGCCCCTATGAGATGGTTCCCCCCATCTAGTAAAAGCGGAGTGTGATCTCGAGATTTCTCAGTGAGTGCCTGGGGATGAAGCTAAAGGAAATTTTTGTTCCCAGTTTGTTGTTACCAAAATGCGATCCAACTTTTCAAAAGTTGGCACTTCGCATAATTAGCCCATGTATATTTCCTTCCCGTCATCTCTATCTCTTTTTAGATTCAATGTTTCAATGACTGCATTAAAAAAAAAGTGGCCATTTGTCATTATACCTTGAATTTTTTTTTCTTTCGGATGGATTTCTAATGATATTAAAATCTCCCCCACTAAGAACGGAAGATCCCCCAGCTAGTACAAGCTCGTACTAGCTCTCGATAGAAAAAAGTGTTCTTTGTGCTCATCTTTCGCCGCACCATAAATGAGACAAAAGAGCCCATCGAAAACCGTCTACTTTATTTTTTAAGATAAACTTGATATGATAATCTCCATCCATAATATTCTCTAAAACAAAGGAATCTTGATTTATCCCCATTAGCATTCCCCGGACATACCCCCGAGGACACCGCCAATGCCAAACATAATCAGCCCCGCACAAAATTTTTGTAGACACTGAGGCGAAAAACTATTTTTGTTGGTCTCGATAGAGCTATAAAATCAAGTCTATTATCTTTGGCCACATCATGTAAAAAGTATGTTTAGCTAAGTCTCGCAGCCCTCTACAATTCAGAAAACACCTTTCATTAGAACACAATTTTTTTCCTAGCTGCTGTACGTTTATTGAGATTGAGAGGCTTTTTTTTTTTTTTAATTTTTGCCACCCTGATGGGTACATCTATAAGTACTCCATCCTGGTCCGCACTATTATCGTCCATCACCTCCTCCGTTAAGTCTCCACAGAGTCGACTTAAGGTAGGAATGTCAGGATCGATCTCATCCTCTTCTCCATCATTCTCATTCTCAGAAAAATTCATAAAATTAGAAGGTTTCAATCTCTCTTCCTCAACATTCTTGATTAAAGCAATAGACTCCTGTCTTAAAATTTCACTATCACCTAAGCTGATGCCTACACCCTCTAAGTTTTGCTCAATAAGAATGTTAGAAAAGGAACAAACTGAATTTACAATTTGCTTACCTTGGGTTTCCTCGAGATTTTTGATAGCCACTCTTTTTCAGCCTTCTCAATAGAGTCCGTATCAGCCGCATCTGCATTTCGCTTGCTACGCCCCAAGACTGGAGTAAACTCTCCATCTGCCAAAATCGCCATTGTCATCTCACTACCCCACTCTTTCTTTGAAACTCCATCAGCTTTGACTCCGGCCTCAATCATGGCATCAAGGAGCACACCAAGGTTTTGTGCACCATCTGCAACTTCTCCTTCTGTTGCCCCAACAAACTGTCCTGCCGAAGTCACCATTTGATCATCATTATTATTGAAACAAGGCTGCTCAGGATCTTCCTGAGGGCCATGGGTTGTGCCCACAGAAGCTGGTATGGATCCCTCCGGTTTTTGGTCACTCCTGGTCTGCTTTGTCATCCCTAGAGTGGGCTGCGGTGTGTAGCCCTGAGTGACAGCCTTCCTACCGGACCCAGAAAGCTGCGAGGATCGCTGCAGCATGCGTGCTGGTGCTGAAGAAGATACTGTCGCTGCAGCCCTAACCTCCACCGAGTGCCCCTTTTTAATTCCCACAAAGTCATGTGCTGCTTCACTAAGGCCATTGTCATCACCGAGCAAATCATCCTCTGAAAGATCAATATCCATTTGTGCATCAGATGGTAAGCTCTCCTTTCCATTTAAACTCATGTTGGCTACATTTCCAATAGGTGCTGGAAAAGAAGAAGTACCCTCATTAGATTTTGTTTCCTTCATCTCTGTATCCTTTGTTGCCCCATTTCCTTGGTTTTCGCTCCCACCATTCTGTTTTTTCCAAATTCCCCGCAGCCCAATATTTGGTAGATACGGCTCAATTTGGAATTGCAACTGGAAATATCTATTCCCAATGATAACATCAAGGGTAGTTGGTATTTCTTCAGGTTCTAGTACTGCTACTGCAAAACGTCCAAATCCACTAGCTCTAGTAGTCACCATGTCAACATCTTGAGTGACACCGAAACAAGTTCCAAGTGCCCACAAAATCATATATTCTCTCAAGATCGATGGAAGGTTTAAAACTCTCATCCAAACCACAGGTAGAGCGTGCCCAAAGTACTCTTCATCTTCTTTAAATTCTTGGAACTTGAGCATGACACCTTCTTTCATATCAGCATTAAACTTTGTCATCTTTGTGAGGTCTCCTTTGTAGGAAAAAGAACCTTGAACTCAAAATCACTAAGCCTCTGTACTTCCCAATTGAAAGTATCTGAAACCAATACACGCAAAAAGCCACTACCTCCTCCTCCGTCAATTTTTTGCCAGAAGTTGAAACAAGTGCCATTCTGGAATCTCTTTTTGGTTGGTTGGATTGGTGCATGTGGGATGTAGGAAGCAGCAAGAGTTTCTGTTGCCTGACCGATCAACTGAGCTACTGGTTTTGGTTGCTTGGGAATTGGGCACCGACTCAAGGCATGATCATTGTTATTGCAAATTTCACAGAACACTGTTACTGTGCACTCAGACATCAAATGGCCCTTGACACCACAACGCCTACAAACCTTGGCCGTGGTCATCTTCTGATTCCCATCTCCTACACCAACCCCTGTCAAAGGCACTACCGAATTCTCAACTAGTCCACCCACTGTACCACCAGCTGATGAAGACCCGTGCAGAACCTGACCTGGTTGCTTGTCCACACTAGACTCCAGACTTGCTGTTCCCTTTCCTGTCAATTGCCTTTGCTGAGCACCCGCCGATTGCTGCTGCTGCACACCTTGCCCAAGTTGTTGTGTTGAAGCATGAGGTGCTGTAGTCGATGTGCTCTGAAGTACCTGAGTAACCTGTTGCGTGTACTGTTGCTTCTGCGCTTGCTGTGTGGCCAAGTTGTTCGGCACTTGAGGGAGGTGCTGCTGTGTAGCCAAGTTGTTCGGCACCTGAGGGACTTGAGGTTGCTGCTGTGCCGGTCTGTGAAAACGCTGCTGGTTGTTGTGTTGAAAACGGCCATGATGTCCTCCATTCCAACCTCGAGGAAAGTTGACTCCGCGATGTCGCCCTCTTTGTCCTCTTTCGTACTCCCACCCAGGGTCGTAGCGTGACGGATGAGTGCCGAGGTTAGGATTGAAACGCAAATTGTTGTAGCTGGCACTGTCGTCGTAGCGGTACCCGAAGTTGTGGCCATGGCGGCCACCGCGCGCCACCATCGCCGCCACCTCCGTGCCCACCACCACCACGGACGGCGCCATAGCCTCTTCCTCCGCCACCTGCACCCTCGCTGGTGTTACCGCCGAATCCACCACCACCCGCGCCACCATCGCCGCCACCTCCGTGCCCACCACCACCACGGACGGCGCCATAGCCTCTTCCTCCGCCACCTACACCCTCGCTGATGTTACTGCCGGATCCACCACCACCCGCTCTTGATGTTGCCATGCCTGCAATCACTACTTGTGCAAACGATGGAGAAAAAAGAATGGGGAGTGGCGGCTAGGGTTTTTGCGTTGATTGCGTCTAAATCACAACTAGCATGTAGAAATCTCTCCGCTAGTTTTCCTCGACGGCATCTGTAACGTCCGCGACCTATCCGCTCATGGGGCCCTCTTGGGATTTCATTGGAAGGTCCACATGTCCCCACGGTGATGGAGCAGGAGCGTAACACGGTGGCGCCGGTCTTTGTTTGATGCGTGAATTGCGACCCTGCCTGTGGTGCATGGCACTGTTCCACATCGAAACAAACTTCTGTTCCGCTTCCTGTGAAAACAAATGAGATACACCCATATTTGGAGGAGCCACATATCTCGTGCATGAAGCCTGCATGCAACGTTCGTGGCCCTGTTTAGCCGCTGAGCACAACTCAGGCAAACGTTCCCCTGAAATAGAAAATAGATCGGGCTTTTGAATTTGAAAATGTTCCTTCTCAGTAAATGTCTGTACAGATCTCGCTGATGACGATGACAGTGATCTTTCTAGGGCCTCGGCTAAAGTACCCCTATCACCGATCGTCGTTCACGCAAGATCGTTGTAGCACAATCTCAAGAGTCATTGCCGGCGACATTCTCGGTCGTGGCAGCTTCCCAGACCACGGCGTCATCGGCGCACGCCGTCGTTCCGTC
Organism: Hyparrhenia diplandra; assembly: GCA_015847255.1. NCBI lineage: Eukaryota > Viridiplantae > Streptophyta > Magnoliopsida > Poales > Poaceae > Hyparrhenia > Hyparrhenia diplandra. The sequence continues at coordinate 102,747 of JADLZK010002074.1, forward strand.
CATGATTTAACAATATTTCGCACCAACATGACCTTAGCATCTGAGCTTGTTGGAGACGTAGATGCTTCTACCCGTCGTTGGATCGACGAGTCCTGCAAAGCCATCTCCGCCTCGACAAGCTTTTCTTTTGTAAAACCATGAACTGCTGCTTGGCGTACCAAGTCCGGGTGTATGGTGACTGAACGATCTCATCATCGGAATCATCGTCATCCGACAGTGCCCAAAACTTGGATTTAACACCTATGGGACGGAGGTCTATCACGGGATCGAGATAACTCGATCACCGCGGCCACCAACGGATTTCCATCCGCCGTCTTCCTCCTTCGTCCCATCAGCTTTTGCACAAAAACCATGAAACGTTACCTTCATGTGGTTGGAATTGTTGATGACCTCCGATGCCTGCCGATGAACGTCCAGCATCTTCGGAACGTGTAGCCGCCTTGCGAGCGAGCTCCCCGAATCCATGCCGCTCCCGTTCCCCATCAGGCTATTGCCATCGGGGTCAGAAGCACATGCTGGAGCAGAGACTGCGTCGCGACGTACACCCCAGCCGCGCCGTCGCCGTCGAACGAGTCAGCGGAATTGGTAATGACCTCCGCTGCCCGCCGATGATCGTCCAGCCCCTTCCGAACGCTAGACGAACTTGTGTCGCCATTCCTGTTCCCCATCCTGCCTGCCGGGATCAGAAAAACAAGTCAGAGCAGTACCTGCGTCACGACGTACACCTCCAGCTGCGCCGTCTTGGTCGCTGAATACATATCGCCGGTCGTCAGAGAGATCCGGCTGCACGTCGACGAAGATCGCGACGGAGGTCCCAGAACTTCTCTCCACGATGGCCCTGTTGTCGCCACGGGCGCCCTCGGCAAGTAGATCAGCACCAACAACGCCGTGCATCCCATCTCTGCCGAGATCGGCGAGATCACCGGCAGCTAGGACCCCTCGACTCTCTCCGTCGTCGAGGTCCTCGGGGTCGCCTCCCGAGGTACCCTCAACGGTCATCCCTTGCAATTCGATAATGTGAACCACATTCAGGACCAATGTTACCTTGTGTGCATGCAGCGGCGGCGTTCAAGGGGAAGGACAGGGCTCAGAACCGAACTCATCTGAATCTCACAACAGACAGACGAACAGATTGGACTACAGATAGATACCTGGATAGTGTGATTCATCATCAAAGGATGCTTCAAAGATGGTTGTGAATACAAATCGACGCAGTCAACGATCCCATATCCAATCTGGTTAAAAATTGTAGTCTTGCATCATTCGTTGCACAAAGGTAATCGATCGTAATATTGTATGTATTGGAATCAGGTGAAGGAAGTAGAAAAAGCAACCAACCTTAATCGATTTGACGATTGATTCTGGAGCAATATCTTCGAATGCTGATTCTGCATTGCATAAAAGGAATTGCAAAAACAAAACTACTCTAATCCATCTTTTTGGATACTATGACCATGGCTATATGACTTTTTTTTTTTGTTCCACAGCACATCAATCGTTTGTATCCTAGGGAATTCTAGATCGATTGTATTTATTTATAAGAATAATAATAATGATGAAATGCTAGAATGGCAGGTCAAATCTAGTTGGGTGAAATAAATACATTAACTCTGCCAATATTAATTACTCCTACTCGCACCAAATCTAGCAGGTCAAATCTCTTTATGCACTGGTGCACCAGATTATATGAAATGAAGTTTAAATCCTTCCTTTTTATTTCGTGCACAGAGGTGCTCACTTTGATTATTTTGAATAAATAAAATAAATTCTGAAGATTATCCAGAGACATGAAAATTTCAGAAATTAATATTCTAGTCATCGATGTCATATTACATATAATTTTTATACGAATTGAGATTATCTTCCATTGATATGGATTGGAATTTTGTGCTGGGAAAGATACACGTATTGAAAACGTCATGCACTTGACCAAACATGTCAAGTATAGATAAATATATATAAAAGGAAACTCATATAGTTCATTTCCATAAGGGGCAGTTTGAATCCTTTTATTTTGGACTGAAACGGTGCTGTAGTATTCTTGAGCTCCGGCAAGTAGGGGGTGACTCCTCCACCACCGCAACCACCCCGCTGCTTGAGCTCCCGGCCCATTTGCCGTCGTTTCCTTGGCTAGCAGCTATGGCGACCAAAAGGCCCCCCACGGCACCTCCCTTCCCTCCCTCCCCTCTCTTCCCCTCCCCACTTCTCCACTCAACACGGACCTCCATGGCGGTTGGTTGGCGGCGACTCGGGCTTTAAATCCGAGTCCCCTTCGCCCGAATCCGGCACCCCACCCACGGATCTAGTGCGTGGTGGCTTAGGCGGGCATTCGCGCCGCTCTTCTAGGGTTCGAGGGGGGGGGCCTGGCTGGGTGGCGCGTCGGCAGGTGGCGGCTTCCGGCCTCCGTTCGCGGCGTGGACTGCTTTCGGGCGTGGATCCGCCCTGCGGCTATGGCGGAGCTTGTCTTTGGTGCCCAGATCTACGATCGGTGGGTTCTACAATCATCGGGTCTACATCTCGGCGGGCTTACCGGCTATCACTCGCGCCCTTGTGTGGCCACGAGTTGGCGGCCGGCCTGGTGCTTTCCGGCTTGTGCTTGTGCCGGTGGCCCCGGCCGTCCTGCGGGAACCATAGGCTGGCCGGTGCCTCGGAATTTCAAAACTAGGTGAAAACCTAGGCTGTTTTTGGGCCGACAACAATGGCGCAACGGCGTGTCTTGAAGTTTTTGATTGTCACGGTTGGTTTGGGTCGATGGATCTCGTGTGCTCTTCGGCGGTTTTGGCGTCTGCGGATGTCAAAGCCCTTCTTTAAGGCATCGCTTGAGCACCACTTAGTCTATCCTCTTTGCTGGGTTTGCTCATTGGAGTGCCTCTCTTGGAGTCCCTCTCGTGCCCATTGCACTCAATCCCACTCGCTTTGGTTCGTCTTACGGCTCTTGACCTATCCCGCTCGGTTGTCGCCGGTTCGTTGGCGGATGCTTTGCGCCGTGGTTCGTTGGCGATGCTTTGCGGCTGTGCCATCGCGGTTCGTTGGCGGATGGTTTGCCGCCGTCGCGGTCGGCCTCCTCTTGGGCAGCTGCGACCGCCAAGAGTGACGGTTGATGGTCGGGTTGTTGGCGGATTCCTTACCGTCGTGTGGTCAGCCTCCTCTTGGGCGTTTGTTGAGCCGCCAAGAGTGACGGCTAATGGTTGGATTGGCGGATCCTTTGTCATTTGTTTGCTACTTGCTGGACGGTCTTACGTGTTGACGCTCATTATGGCGTGGTTTTTGCGGCATAGTTAGGTTTTAGAGGGTTCGGTTGCTTGGAGTTGCCGCTTGTTTGTATATGTGGGATCCCACTTCTTTTAATGCAGCACATGCCAATGCACGCTTTCAAAAAACTCCTTTTATTTTGGGGAATTCGAATCTACTTGATGATATTTTGCTTGGAACTTGACATTGTACAACTTTCTAAAGTTCGCATATAAGCCTATCGTGGGACACGAGATATTACGATCGTAGTCGATTAGAGGCGCATCCTCCACGAAGACCACGTCGCGAGATAAGCCGGTTGATCAACAAGCGAGGCAGGTGGGGCATTCCTCACCTTAGTCAAGCCCGAGCTCGACGAGCGTTCCTCTGTCTCGAACGAGCTCCCTCAGAGATGAGCTCTCGGGCACAAGCTCGAGCTCGGCCTAGCGCCCATTCTCCGCCTCGAACGAGCTCTCACTCCGTCTGGGGGTAGCTCAGAGCTCGAGCTCGATCGACGAGCTCCTTTCCGTCTCGAACGAGCTCTCGGACGACACGAGGGTTCTCGGTAATGGCGGGCGCGGGGCTGCGTTGGGCGGCGAGGCCCGCGGCTCGGTCGGGCGCCGCAGAATCCCTATGGCAAGATATCGTCGGAAGGGCGAGATCCCCGATAGCACACGTGGTATGGCTTGACGGACCACGCCATACCACATCGGCGCCACGGACAACCGCACCGGACAAGGATGACCTCGGCGATGGCGGCCGAGCTCTCTGCCCACACATTTTTCGCGCGACATGAAGTACATGCATTTATGGCGGGCGGCGCCGCGCAGTCCGACCGTGGGCGGCACGTGCTTGATGGGGGCGGAGCGCATGGGCGACAACGGCGGCGCGGCGAGTTCGGTGTTCCCTCCGTCGCCAACCAACAAGCTCCGAGCTCGGCGGCGGACGTGCGACACATCGGAATATGGAGCCGCCCCCTCGCAACTCTATGACGGCCGGCGGCGGACTACGGGTAGGGCGGCGGCGGCGCAAGACGCCGCCGAACGGCGGCGTGCTGGCGGGCAAACCAGAGGACTTTTCCCTCTTCACCCCTTTTACTTGTGTTCCTTCTATCCCTAAGTACCTCGTTCGATGACCACCTATGTGCTCCCCTTACGACTATAAAAGGGCAAGCATGGCCATCGGATGAAGGCAAGCTCCCGAAAGCGGACCGAAACCAACACTTTCGACTCACTCGATAACACACCCTCACAGAGACCTGGGTGCTCATCTCCCTCTCTCGCCCGCTTGTATTCGCCCCGATACGAGCACCGAGCTCGGATAGTGCCACACCTTTGGATTAGGGTGCGTCGATTAGCCCCGAACAAATTATAAATCCCGTGTCATTGTCCCTTGAGCTAGGCCATCGTTGCACACATTAGCGGTCAATTATCGTGACCGTGGTATACGACCACGACACTATCTCAAATTCATAGGGTGGAAGATAGAAATTAATTTTATATATTATCGTGCCTCGTATGGTTAAATATATCATACAAATTTATATCATATACAATTGTATTAGCTTAATTAATATGTTCCTAACTTATATTATTAAAATGAATTCGATTTCAAGGATCAAACGGGTCCTAAGGCAACTTAAGCCAAATGATTTTCCCATTGGAACTTCACATGATTATTCCAACATTCTCTTGGTGGTGGAGCTCTTGAAACTAACTTGGTTTCCCTCGCTTCATGATGAATGCAATAATAGTAATAGATTTGGCCATTTGGAGTTTGGACTATTAGGAATTACCTTCTCCTCAAAGGAACTCCCCACCCCTAGCGTGGAGAATTTCATGGCAACCGTTTTTATTTAGCTTTGTCTTTCGTAGGGCCAAGAAGAAGTCGTTCTCTTAGTTTGAATCATGGATTTAATTTCTTCTGTAATTTGCCTTTTGATTTCGATCCTCATTGGCCATCACCCTAGGTAGTGTTTGGTTGGTGGGATATGTGGGGATGGACCTAGGGACGAGGCTGTTTGGATAAGAGTCAAGAAAAGGGCGGGGACATCCGTACTCCCTCCGTTCTAAATTACAGTTCACTTTAGCTTTTCTAGATACATTTTTTTTGCTATGCACCTAGTCATACATTATGTCTACATGCATAGTAAAAAAATGCATCTAGAAAAGCCAAACGACCTACAATTTAGAAGCGGAGGAAGTAGCATATTCCCTCTAGATTCCTTGATGTTGCGTCTTTCTATTTTTTTGATGGATGGTGGCATCCTCACTCTTATTTGGTGCTCTCCTCATCCTCGAGGCCGAACTCCTTCTTCCTTTGTAGAAAAGAGAGGCAGTGGGAAACCCACCTAAGAACTTCGGTGGTGAGGAGGCATCCACCTCCAATGGGTCGCGGGATCACATTGCTTTCGACAAGCGGCGGCACGAGGCCCCGTGGTGGTGGCTGCGCGCGAGAAGCCCCCAACGACGCCGACCTCCTATGTGTCCGCCGGTGTAGGAGGCACGGGCAGCGTGTGGGTGACCTTGCATGCGGAGGAGGCATGGGGCGGGTCGTGCCGGTCGGGCTCACCAGGGGAAGAAGACTCGGGCGGGCGACTCTGTCAAGGCGTTGGGAGAAGAGATCCGGCTCTAGGAGTAGCCGGCGGGCGAGCTCTCCATGCGTGCGCCCGACAGAGAAGGCACGAGGACAAACACAGAGGAGGTTGTCGGGAGAGGATGCAGTTGGAAGGAGATAGGAGATAAAGCAAGAAGGAAGAAAAGAAAATAAATAAAAATACTAACCATGAACCCTATGTGTCAAGAGGGTGATCCCTCTTTTGATGACCCATAACCAAACAAAAATGGATCGGTCCCATCCCTCCTCAACCAAGAAAAACTAGAGTTGTCCCATCCGTCCCGGCACAAATTCCGTAGTCGGTCTCATCCCCGCCCCGTCCCAAAATCTAGAGTCGGGACCATCCCACCCCAACTTGACTCCAAACCAAACACTACTTTAGATGATCCATGTGAGCATCAAAAACCATGGATGGAAGCTCATATCAAGCTCGAATACATAATTTATGCTCTAGTCATGTATAAGACTCTGTTTCGACATAATTTATGCTCTAGTCATGAATATATATGTTGCTTTTACTCAATATCCACAAAGATACTTGTATTCGACATTTTCGAATCCAATTCATGCCGTGATTCGATACTCATTATTCGTATATGTATCCGCTAACTATTTGTGTTCAAATCCAAAACGGCGAGAAATATGAAAACAAATATGATATCAATGATATCGGTTCGTATCCAATCTGTTTTCATCCCTACCCATCCATGACGCTCGCGCACACCCTTTGGAAGGAGTCGAGGGCAATCCTAAGCACACGCCACTAGTAGAAATCTGCTCATCCATGACGAAAACCTCGTGACGCTTGAAAATGTCGTCATAGATTGAGCCCTTTCTATGACAAAAATTATACGATCGTCACATGTCTCAAGTGACGGAGAATAGGCACACAAAATAATGACGAAAAGTTATATATCGTCATTCATCCACAGAGATCAATCGTCATGGATATCGTTTGCCCCTATGGCCCACCTACCGGTCCCACTTGAGCCGTTTGTCTTGCTGGAGTGATGAATTCAATTCGTCACAGTTTAGTTTTCTCAATCGTCACTGCACAGCCTCCCGTTTGCATTGCCGGAGCCGTTTGTCACGCTAACGGTTGCCCCACGAAATGGTCCCACGATGATGGGGGTCCTACCCAGGCCCCATGAAATGGTCCCACCACTTACGGGGGTCCCACCCAGCCCCACGAAAGGGTCCCACGGCGACGCAGCGGGTCCCACGTTGGCCCCACGAATGGGTCCCACCTGACGACAGGGTCCCACCAAAGTTCATTATCTAGCAGGCCTGGAACCCAATATAACGCGAGGTGGCCCAGAACCACCAAGTCGATGTACCTCGACGTGGCCCAGAACGATCAACTCGATGCAGCCCATGAAGTTTTTTTTACCACGTGAGACTGCGGCCCACAAACTTGCCCCAAGGCCGCGCTCCACCTCAGCCTTGGCCCAAAGACCGCGCTCGACCTCGCCCCTGGGCCGCGCTCCACCTCAGCCTTGGCCCAAGGCCGCACTCGACCTCGCCCCCTTAAAGAAATTGTGCAAAAATAATGCGCCGAGGTTGGTTCGAACTTCAGAACGGTATTTGCATGCAGAGCTAGCGTTACCAGCGGGCTACGTCAAGTGTTTTTACTCAAATTTTTTTCCCAACAACCTACATCAAAATGATGTGTCCCACCAAAAGTTTAGATTTTTTTACCTTCATTTAGGTATTATAACTAGTTTTATTGATTTAAGCGACAAATAATTACGTAAAAATAGGTAAACATGGTGCGAAAAATTCCACAAGTTCACACAGCATCATAGGTTGGCTCCATAGACTACCTAAAAAGTTTAAGGCGATTTCGAGAGAAAGTGGTGGTACACCTCTCGCACTACCATGACCACCTCTCTCATAGTGACTAGAACAAGTGAGAGAGACGTGGGTCATTGTGAGGATGTGTACCAACACTTTCTCTGAATCTACTCAAATTTTTTCCAACAACCTACATCAAAATGATGTGTCCCACCAAAATTTCAGATTTTTTTACCTTCATTTAGGTATTTTAACTAGTTTTATTGATTTAAACAAACAAATAATTATAGAAATAGGTAAACATGGTCTGAAAATTCCACAAGTTCACATAGCATCATAGGTTGGCTCTATAGACTACCCAAAAAGTTTGAGACGATTTCGAGAAAGTGGTGGTACACCTCTCGCACTACCATGACCACCTCTCTCATAGTGACTAGAACAAGTGAGAGAGACGTGGGTCATTGTGAGGATGTGTACCAACACTTTCTCTGAATCCACTTAAATTTTTTTCCCAACAACCTACATCAAAATGATGTGTCCCACCAAAATTTTAGATTTTTTTTACCTTCATTTAGGTATTTTAACTAGTTTTATTGATTTAAACAACAAATAATTACGTAAATAGGTAAACATGGTTCGAAAATTCCACAAGTTCACACAGCATCATAGGTTGGCTCCATAGACTACCCAAAAAGTTTAAGACAATTTTGAGAAAGTGGTGGTACACCTCTCGCACTATCATGACCACCTCTCTCATAGTGACTAGAACAAGTGAGAGAGACGTGGGTCATTATGAGGATGTGTACCAACACTTTCTCTGAATCTACTCAAATTTTTTTCCCAACAACCTACATCAAAATGATGTGTCCCACCAAAATTTTAGATTTTTTACCTTCATTTAGGTATTTTAACTAGTTTTATTGATTTAAACAAACAAATAATTACAGAAATAGGTAAACATGGTCTGAAAATTCCACAAGTTCACACAGCATCATAGGTTGGATCCATAGACTACCTAAAAAAGTTTGAGACGATTTCGAGAAAGTGATGGTACACCTCTCGCACTACCATGACCACCTCTCTCATAGTGACTAGAACAAGTGAGAGAGGCGTGGGTCATTGTGAGGATGTGTACCAATATTTTCCTGAATCCACTCAAATTTTTTTTCCAACAACCTACATGAAAATGATGTGTCCCACCAAAATTTCAGATTTTTTACCTTCATTTATGTATTTTAACTAGTTTTATTGATTTAAACAAAGAAATAATTACGTAAATAGGTAAACATGGTCTGAAAATTCCACAAGTTCACAAAAGCATCATAGGTTGGCTCCATAGACTACCCAAAAAAGTTTGAGACGATTTCGAGAAAGTGGTGGTACACCTCTCACAATTGATTATTTTAGGTACATTTAGGTATTTTAAAAGCCCGGATAGAAAAAATTACAAAAACCAAAAAAAAAAAATTAGGGCGCCAAACAAAATTGGGCGGCGAAACATTTCAATGTTGTCATCAAAAAAAAAAATTAGCCAAAAATACCGCCAAAACCCCCCTTCTTCGTCAACACCATCCCCTCTCATTTCCCCTTCCCCAAAGCATTCCGATTCCTAAACCCTAGCGGCCGCGCTGGACACAACCGCCGACGAAGCCGCTTCCTCTACCACGGCGAGGTGGTACGTCCCCCTCCCCTTCCCTATGGACCTCTCTTCCACACTTACTGAGAATCGCGCGCCCGGGGTGAAGCGGATCCGCGAGGAAACGCGTCGTCGCCGACATCGAAATCCTCACCCCCTATCTCATCGCCTAATCCCCTTCTTTGTCGACCGGATCTAACGTTACCCATTTCAGGATTTGGGGACAACACCATCGCCGACGAAATCCCTTTGCATACGCTTCTTCGTCGAGTAGGGTTCCCCGCACCACACCATACATCCCCATGGTGGCAACAAGGGGTCAACTTCGTAAGAAACCTTCGCAAGAACAAGCAACAATAGAAGAACAACGTTACATGGGAAGAAGAAACCGCACGACCACAAGAATCGAAATCGCATGACCACAAGAACAAGGAGGTAACCAACCCAAGACTGTTCGAATTAAAGATTTTCTCTTTTGTCCGGTTACTTTGTGCCCGATGATTGATTAGTCTTAGTTAAATTATTTAAGAATTCACTTGTTTACTCATAGTGGAATTATACATGATTTGTTTAGGAACGAGAAAATGTTTTAGGATGCCTGTAATGCTATTTGATTGAAGCAGTTTGGATATATGTGTCCCGATAAGATAAGGGACCTCGGGTTCCTCATATTCTCAAAAAATTAGATTAGTCATCTAAACACGTAAAGAGTGCTACCACTTGCCTCTTAGATTATTAACCCGAAATCTAAAAACCTAACCACCTATTAACTCTAAGCTTTCCCAAGAAAAACTACTAGCTCCCTCCCCTTATCTTTCTTGCAAGTAGTACTAGTTCTTAGCTCATAGTAAAGTCCATTTTACTATCTAATAGAAACATCAGAATTTTGTTATCCTTCTTGCAAGTAGTAGATCCTCCAAAGAATCGATTATGAGAGACGACGTGATATGCAAAGGTGGCGGAGAATGAGAAGATGTTTCAACGACTGGCTGGTCAACTTAAGATCTCAATTAAATAATTGTATTCCACAACCAACAAAGAAAGAAGGGGGAAACAACAACGAAGGGAACAAATAGTGATTCTGAATCCTCGTGAGTATCTCCTTGACGAAGATGATCAAGGAGATAGTGATTCTGAAGACATCGAATCGATGAGCAGACCCCCATAGAAATTGAGGTGCTTATTCTATCTCCAAGTAGTGGATGGGGAATATTTGCATTGAGTTATAATGTTTGTAAAATATTGCTCTTTTAGTGTATGATATGCTTTAGTTCAATAATCTTTTTGTTTCATATCATTTCTTTACTACATTGTGTTGCTTATTAATGCACATCACTTACATGTATTTTTTTGTTTTGTACAGATTCCTAAAGGTCATAGAGTCAAAGTCCTCGCTTCAAGGACAAAGAAAAACACCAAAACGCCACCGTGAAGTAGGAATGCTAGTAAGAGGGTGAGGGCATGTGATGGGTCACGTGGATGCTTTCTATTTGCCCCAACAAGAGCATCAAAAAGGCTTCAAACACGTGGTGCTACAGACACTCAAGTTGAACTCCGCCGGATGGCTCAAATTCTACTACGAGAGCAGGACCCCTCGCAAACATTGCCGTGGACACTCAAGGTCCTACAGATGGCGATAATGATGGCCTACCCGATGACAACAAATAGAGGCTTATAACATCGAAGGCAAGTTATAGATTATTTAACATTTTAATATGAAATCTGTTGTGCTCATTTGCATTTTCAACCATTGAACCGTGATTTACTATTTTGTAGATCTTCCACAAATAACCCCAAGGAGATCGACCGCCCACCAAGGGAACACATACTGAAAGGATGACAAAAGCAATGGGACAGAGGTTGCCCATAGCTGTTGTTCAAGGAAAAAAGGCCTCATCAACCCTGCTCGCGACCAAGTTAGCATCGAGGTTGGAGTCATCGTTCGACAAGATTCCCTGTCCTTACTACCGGAAAGATTACAAGGACGACGACAAATATTACAAGAGCTTCATGGGGAAGCTAAGTGTAAGTGGATTACTATATGTATTCTTTTTAGTAGCTTGTATATCCGCTTAAGATGAGTTCAACCTCTAACTATGGAATTGCCATTTGAATAGTTGCGCTTGGAAATTGATAAAAAATGACCAAGCGGTTGATGATGCTTGCACCGATGTGTCTTTCGCTGGTGCGACAACGACGCTTATCGGCTCAAGAAGCAATACTTCAATGGTGCCAGCAAATGAGATTAGGACAACTTCTCCCTTGATTCTATGATCGATGAACGAAAGGGGGTGCACTAGTTGCACATTGGTCTAATCCAAAGAAGATGGTAAGGGTCTTGTATTCTTATTTCTCATTGAATTTGCAAATGGTCTTATTATCTTGAACCTATGTTGAATCTCTTGTAGGAAGGAAGCTGAAAAGAATAGGCAAAATCGCAAAGAAAGTCAAGTATCACTGTGCTAGCGAGGTTCTCGATGCTATGTGGCACACTTGCATGAATATGTAAGTAAAAGTACCTTGTACATATTTGCCCGAACCACTTAGTTTGCATTTGATGTAATACATTGTCAAGTATTGATTAACCAAAAATAGAAGTGTAAGAGGAACAATGCAGAACCTAGCGCAACACAAAGGATGAGGAAGTTGATGTGGTGGAGGCCTTCAAGACCTGCCATACCGCCTCGAACGTGGTCATGCACGAATCCAACCAAAATATGCACTTGTAAGTTCATTCAATCTATTCTTTGTCGATCGTTGAATGAATGCTATATGTCTCCAATCTAGACAAATTTTGTGTGTTTTCTCTTCACCAACTTATGCCAACAAATATGACTTCTAAAATGTTACTATCGTAACACCTAACTAATGATGGGTCCTTGTCGTTTCAAGATGATATGGAATTTTTAATGTCACAACTTTGTTGATGAAGGTGAGACACCAAAGTATCAAGTGTGCAGTGCTGTCCCGTGTGCTCTCCCCGTAACAGCACAAACCATTTCTTGAAGAATGTGGGATTGCAACCAAGTGGATCTGCAAAATCGCCTTCATCGATCGAATCCGAAGCCGAACGCATAGCAGCTGAAGAAAGGGCAGCCGTGTCGGGATGAACTCGATGAATCAAGAGGACCTCTAGAGAGGCAAAAGAACAATTTGGCGAGGCAACGTAAGGAGTTGGACGACTACAAGAAGGATTGGTGGAGGAGAACAACACTCCGAGGCGTTTGATTTCACTCGGTGCTAATGGTAATGCCGAACTTGGATATGACATGCGGCGGCGGTTGGATGGTGTTGCTGCTGTTTTTCTTATGGAAAACTAAGTTGGAGTTGTTGGTTTCTTTTTACTTCTTGCAAGTGTTATGAAACTTCCAAGTAATGTCAACTAGTACATGTTACTAGTTGTTGATTGAGTTGTAAATGTCATTGGATCGCACAGCGATTTGAAATTTATTTTGCAATTTCGATGCAATCGGTTTCGCAAACAATGATGAAATGAATGTCCTTTACGTGATGATATATATGTGGTTCGATGACGAATGCTTACTACCATCTATCATTTTAATATTTAATCCTTTCTATGACGAACGTATAAACATTAGTGATGGCGCTAATCCTTTTCGTGGACGCTTTTGTAATCATTTTGTGACGATTCAATAATTATTCGCGGACGAGCATATTTTAAATTGCGGACGCATTATCTGATGGTTCATGGCACGTCATACATAGCAATACGTGACGAAAAATGGGATCCAATAACAGCGCCGACACGTGGTAGAACAAAACCGATCACGCCGCCAGCCCACGCTACCGCCACGTCATCTCGCCACGCCGCCAGCCAGCGACGGCGTTACATAGCACGTTATGACAACGGCGATTTAACGAAAATCGCCGCAAAGACGATAACGGCGCCGTTAACGCGGCGTTGTCTACAACGCCGGCGGTTAGTTGGTAGTGACGAAAACAACGGCGTCGCGGATGGAAAAACACATCTATGACGCCAATATTTTCGTCATGGATCAAGTGCACATCAATGACGAAAAGTGTTGTTTCGTCACCGATTGACATATGTGACGCCCAATAGAT